>LWMK02000218.1:0-46264 GCA_001693075.2 Taenia saginata | reverse complement strand
ATGAACTTATCTGAACCCATGTACTCTTTCTACCCATCAACATGCATTTTGGCGCTCGTTACTCATTCTTTACGTGGACTAAAATTCCTCCAGCGNGTTACACTGACATGAACACATAAATGCCTACGCATAACATAAGATGAGCTTGGTGGGATAAGGCCTCTCCGTTTAGTTCACTCATTCTTTACGTGGACTAAAATTCCTCCAGCGTGTAGTTCCGCACTCTTTTGATGTCTTCGACCATAGAAGATCAAATATGATTGTGCTCCAGTTTTACATGCTATCACTTGGCATTATGTCGTGTCGATTGTACCACCTTCGCCAGCATGTGGACGCGGCAGTGCCGACGAGGGCGCTGGCCGATTCGCATGAGTTCAACTACCTGTTAATGCCCTCAACCGACGACATCGTTGTGAATGCAATGCTCCCCAGTGCGTATCCCAACTGTCAGTAGTGGCTACGGCTACTCGCATCTCGTTGACTGCTAGGCACACTGCCACCTCTCTCCTACTGCAATCGACGCCGCCTCTCCCTCGCAACTCTGTCCGTGTCTCCAAAGGCTAATTTGGCAACCACTTCTCGCACGGTTTGAGCGTGTTCCTATATCTTACTTGTTCAGTTCCCCTGAATTCAAGCCCAATGCTTGGTGAGCTGTCATCGTTTGCCAGGAATCCATTTCCCCATTTGAGCTGATTGTTAGAAATGTGTGCAGGTTACCTACCACCTCATAGGTAACGATTGCATTAAACCTATTCGAAAATAGCAAGAAGGAGTTGCTTTAATTCTTGTCAGTCTTTGAACAGGATTGGGGTCTACCTATCTACCTGTCTTGTGGTGCAAATGTTGGTGAGTGGTGGCTGTTACTTTGTCCCCTATATCTTTTGAAGTAGTTGTAGGACTTGCATGCAGCAAGGAGAATGCTGGAGCATACACTGCCAAACTCTCCCTCTTGGGAGGACGTACAAGTGCAAGCCACCAACAAGTCTGTCTGCTGAGTCGTTGAGCAAACGCAGGGAGGTATTCAACGAAAGACACTGTCGGTAAATCTGCGCTTGTCCCTCGACCGTGGACCCATCCCTGAGAATGCGGCCCAGCTCCAATTCCCTGCCAGCATCTTTCACCTCGACGACTCATCCCTCCCCTAAGTCAGTGCCTCATTATAGCCGATCTCATGCTCACACACTTTGCTTCATTCTTCTTCAGAGGCTGCAATCCAAGTCGGACCGTGGACCTTAGCTTTGATCAGCGTGTCGACCGCTTTGAATTTTGTCAGACCACTTTAAGGGGCAATTTCAGTGTAAGGAAAAAGCGTCCGTTGAGCATAGAGGATTGATTGGGCAGTGAAGATGACGCTGACTGGTGTCCTTGCACGTCATCTCGTTCTATCCATCGTTGGGGATCTCGTCCGACGGAGGAACTAATGCCGATTTGTCAAGTTTCTTCGCGCAAGCGAGTCTTGACGACAGCAGTACCCGCTTCTCGGTGGAATTCACTAAAACTGCAATGCCCATTGGTCACATGCCAGCTCAAGTGCAGAGAAGACTTGAGGACGATTTCGCTTGTAGCGTTTGCTTATTTCCTTCTGGTTTCTTCGTTGTCTACTTTGGCTCTTCCTAGCAAGCATAACGTTTGCGGCAGTAGCTTGGGCCTGCAGCCACTGCGGGTACTTCTGTTGGCTCTACCTCGCACCCCTCCTCCCATCATCACAGATC
The DNA here is from genome assembly GCA_001693075.2 of Taenia saginata. NCBI lineage: Eukaryota > Metazoa > Platyhelminthes > Cestoda > Cyclophyllidea > Taeniidae > Taenia > Taenia saginata. Next base: position 44,552 of record LWMK02000218.1, on the reverse strand, counting down.
TCCAAATCTGGGTCTATGCTAAGGATGAGCTTATCTGAACCCATGTACTCCTTCTACCCATCAACGTGCATTCCGGCGCTCGTTTGTCAAATCATCTGGAGATTGGGAAGAGAATGAAATCGGCTTCGTGTTTAATCAAATGCAATTACTTAACGTAGCATCACTCCACTTGGCGTCTTCACAGGTAACACGCCATTTGGGGCGCATACCTGACAACCTCGTCATCTGTCGAGGCGGATTGCAGATTGGCGGGGTGTTGTTAGGCGGTGGAATGCGTTTGATGGTGTGCAACCAAGATTCTCAGTGGATCTCTACTTAGAGCTCTCTCTGTCAATGAAATTCACTGGTTATTCGCCGGTGAATGACGCGCACCTATGCTTTGGTGTTATCACTGCTCTCGGTAACCTCAACGGATCCAGCCGGTAAGGTAAAATCGGGGAGTGGAGGCCAAGACGGTGGTAGGAGGCGGCCGAGATGCATTAGGATGGATATACGTAGAGTGTGATGCTGCAGCGAATCTTGGTCTCGGGCATTAGGAAACTGGAGAATCGCATCATAGTCCCTGCACCGACCTCTTACAACCACTCTAATGACCAATGTACACTGGCAACTGTCTTTCAAACATGCTGCCTACCTCTTTGTCGAGGATCAGAGGACTTCAAATGGTTTGCAAAGCACCTGTGAATCAGTTGCGCTTTGGTGAATTTTAAACACGCCCTAATAGACCTATTCCCGGTTTCGATAGCGGGGTTCGCGCTCAACCTACTTCACAATCATCTATATTATTGTCTCATATGGTAGTTCATCCTCCAGAAACACAAAACAGTGCTGGCGACTTAGGTTGCATTGTTGATTATCCGTTGGATGGGTAAATTTAAAACTTGGATTTTATAGAACAATGTGTTACCTATTTTCGATTTTGACAAAGTGAGCTCTTTGGTCTTCACGGAACAAGACAACCGAAAACCTGCAAACGAACTTAGTCAAATGCATAATGTTATGGTTCTTTTTAAATCTGCAGGAATATTTTTTTCTCTTAAAGCATAAATTCCTGTTACCTCCTCAGATGGAGAACAGCTCGTGTTTGTATTGAGCGAAAATGCTTTGGGTTCGCAGACTTGAAAAGCAGTGCAAGGCGTGCGGTCTTATGTTGTCGAAAAGGCAAACTACACAAGACTTACAAAATCACTCTGCACAGGAGCACTGGACCACCTCTGTTGAAAAGTGAGCAGCGATCAACAGCCTTGACAAATATGCATTCGATATACATAAACTAAAAGCGGTGTTTTCGTGAAACGGTGCCTTTTTGCATGCAAAGTGCAAAATACTTGACTAGACATTTAACTCACTTACTTAGCCCTAAAGATTGTGCTTGTTCTGCTGCAGTGCTAGGTAAAAATGAATTAAAGTCTAGTTTGGAGCCTGATCGGCATTTTACAAGCCAAATGATAGCACTTCAAGTAATGCATAACTTGGAAAACAAAGGCTTCATGAAGCAGTGCTTTTATGGTCCAAAGATTAAGTAGATCGAAGTTTGTTTGCAGTTACACTGACATGAACACATAAATGCTTACGCAATGGTGGTTGACGAGGAATTGAGAAGAGGGGAAGAGGAGAATGAGGAGGTTTGATTAATGAAATGGCTCACTGTGAGATAGGGTGTGGACCCTTCCCACAACTCGACAAACAAGTGCAATCAGTCCAAAGGAGTTACAACAAAACTGGCAGATGCGATGGAACGGGGCGCAGTAGTGTGGAAGGAGGTGGTGAGCATCTTTTGTTCTCTGCCTTGTGCCGAGAAGGAGGAGTGATCCCTGCAGCCTGCCATGCGGACGCACCTTCTGCTTGCAACCCTGTCTGCTGTCACACGCCAAGACCGTGACAGTACGCTGCATTCACTGCCATGTGGGATTTGAGGCAGCAAAATCGCGTCCTAACTACACTAAATCACCTCGAAGTACGAGATTGAGAAGATTGTACGACGATGCTTTCCTCCATTTGTTCATAATGCCGTGCTTCTCGAGCAGACTCNGTTTGCAGTTACACTGACATGAACACATAAATGCTTACGCAATGGTGGTTGACGAGGAATTGAGAAGAGGGGAAGAGGAGAATGAGGAGGTTGGATTAATGAAATGGCTCACTGTGAGATAGGGTGTGGACCCTTCCCACAACTCGACAAACAAGTGCAATCAGTCCAAAGGAGTTACAACAAAACTGGCAGATGCGATGGAACGGGGCGCAGTAGTGTGGAAGGAGGTGGTGAGCATCTTTTGTTCTCTGCCTTGTGCCGAGAAGGAGGAGTGATCCCTGCAGCCTGCCATGCGGACGCACCTTCTGCTTGCAACCCTGTCTGCTGTCACACGCCAAGACCGTGACAGTACGCTGCATTCACTGCCATGTGGGATTTGAGGCAGCAAAATCGCGTCCTAACTACACTAAATCACCTCGAAGTACGAGATTGAGAAGATTGTACGACGATGCTTTCCTCCATTTGTTCATAATGCCGTGCTTCTCGAGCAGACTCGACTTCCTGCGGTGTGGTCATTTTCACCAAGGCACTGCATCGTCGCTCTCCACTAACTCGTTGCAGAATCGCGTCTACGCTTGCAACTTTACCGTGGAGAAGTGCTCTTTGAAGGTCAGCTGCGTAGCCGATGCATTCTGATTAACAATAAACAAACGCAATTCGTTCACTTCTCGCCATCCACCGGTGCCAACACCCTGATCACCCTCCCCCAGTTCTCGTCTTCCTCACAGCTGAAGGAAATACATTACTGCTATACGCATGGATAGGAAGGCTATTAACACTTCCCTTCCCTCAGAAGTCATGTGTATTCATGGAGGATTTAACCCACATGAGCCATCATTACATTGTTACGAAGTTGGCAGTGATTTTCATCGATAGGCCACACTCAGCGCTCTTCTAGCCCCAGAGTTACTCTGACAGTCACCCAAAGAATTGAGCAGTGCATTCAGTCATGCGCGCAGTGTGGCCACAGACTTCAAACCTCGCGTAAAATTAAGTCCTCATTTTGGTTGCAGAGTACACTTTTTACAATCCACTTCCTCCTCCTCCTCCTCCGCCTCCCCTCTCTCCTCATCTTCGCCATTTCTATCCAATTCCCTCCCTCACTTCAGCCAAGTGTCAGGTCCATTTGTTTGACTCACTGCTGCTGTACTAGTTGAACTCCCGAATACACATTGCCGCACATTTGTCTCGTTGTTTTTAACGGTTACGTTGCATGGCATAGAACAGGACCAATGCCTACGCATTGTCAAGATGCAACAACACCAAAAAATGAGTTTAGGAACAATGCGGAGTGGGAGAAGAGACTTGCTACGTTCTAAGGCTGGACAGAGGTCCAACTTGAAGACTGTCGCATGGGAGGAAGAACTCTCGATTTGATGTGTTCAGTCGACCTGCGGACGAGTGGGACGCGCCACCTCCAGGAAAGCCACGAAGGCGTGACCCCACGACTGCCCTTTATTGCAGTCTTACCAAGTGCGACGCCATGCTGTGTCCTCCAATGTCTCAAATGACCATCTGCGTTACAGCCACAACCCATTTGCGTACAGCCATTCGATGTGTGAGGTGGAGTTTCTGCTTCGAGGCAAATATCAACAGCATCGATCATCTCAATGTCTATGTCTACCTTAGCCAAGCCTGTCCACCTCATTTCCTTCACCTCCCCACCTAGTCAAATCCGACTTCGTCCACTTCCACTCCCATTCCCTGGCCTCAAAATGCCCAAAACTACAGCCACCTTGCCCTCAACAACACGTTCTGCTTTGACAGCAGTATGACGAGTGTGGGAATGCAACCGTCACGTCGCTCTTGCCTTTGGCATTCAAAGTCACGTGGGGAGAGAGTGGTGAGAATTCTGCCAGCGACTGTACTCCATCACNCCTTGGTATACAAAGTGGCAGAAGGAGAGAGTCATGAGGGTTGTGGCAGTGACATTACTCCATCATTGAGGAGAAGACTGAGGTCACTCTAATGTTGGCAAATGAAGATGAAGGGTGGACAATGCATACTAGGTGTAATTGGACTCCACAAAGAGGACGAACTGCCCTGGCGAGGAAACGCGGTAGATGCTATCATTGGATTTCGTAGGTGGGGATTGACCTTCTGACTACTCTCACGAACTGTCTGTCATGAGAGGCTGAGATCCGGACGCCATCACCTCCATGAAGCGCAACCAATTCAACCATCTGCTTTGCTCCACTGCATTTGCACACATGTGCACGCACACATGCAGGCGCGCATGGCAACTTACCTTGCTGAGTTGATAAGATGGATGTATGTTTGTTAGATCAGAGGTGGCAGCTTTCCACTGTCCGTCCCTAAGAAGGTGGCAAGGCTCTCCAGCGAGATCTGCGATGACACCGCTTCTTGCAGCTTCCCTATGCGAGAAGAGGAATGTGGGTGAAGAGAGGATGGAAGGGGAGAAGAAGAGGGAGGGAGGGAGGGAGACGGATGCTAAGTGCAAAGAGAAGGAGCAATTTGCTGTGCTCAGCACACCACACAGTGCCACTCAATCTTGGCCCTTCCAACGACGCGTAGACATGTTGTGTCCTCCCCACCTCGGTCAGGTGTCCACCCTACGGACGGATGGATAATCATCTAAGCTCTAATCCAGCCAATTACATCACCTTCACTTTTGCATCCACACACCCCAAGCACCGCGTTCTCCATCCATCTACCAAACCGTCTTTCAATTGAATGTAAGCCCATAAGTCACTCTGAGCACAGCTATTGGCTAAACCTCAGTAGCGCATTGTACTGATTGGTCGAACCGTCACAAGAACTGGTTAAAAGAAATGGCAAAATTGGCAGCCGTAGTAATTCAACTCTTCTATCGTCATTTGAGCGGTGGTGGGTGCGGAGGGGAGGCAGGCTGGTGGAGCGTGTCCTGCCTTTGTGGATTGTGCACAAAGATGTGTGTTTTTTGTGAAAAATGACATTTTGCATCGGTGCTAAAAGGATGCTGGTAAGTAGCGCAGCATCGAGCGAGTGGTTTAATGTGCAACTTGTTTCCGGTTTATTGGTGTCTATGTAACCCAAGTTAAACAGGTGGGCAATTGGGGTGTTTAAATCAACGGAGTAGTGAAATAGTGATGCCTACCTTGGGTTTTGGGGTGAGGCATCGGTGTAGGCAACTCACACGCTGAAGTCGTGGATAGGAGCTGTGAAGTGGAATCACCTGTCTGGAAAGAAGTAGTGGGAGGGATTAAACACAGCGATGGTTGGTGCTTAAGGGACTGCCCCAATGTGTGGTAGGGTGCAGAACTTCCTCATATTTCGTAATGTGCTGAGGCCATTGTGACTGGATTAGAGAGATTCTAGCCATGATAACTGTGTGAGGACAGAGTTCAGTGCTGTTTGGTGGAGGTGGAGTGTAGGGGCACAGGAGGTCCCAATTAATGAAATGGCCAGATGGGCAGCAACAAGTGGTCTGTGTGTATTCTCCTCCAACACGCACGAGCATAATCTTAAATTGGTAACCACTGCTTTGTCTGCTGATGTCACAGATTTGAATAGGGGGAGGAGAAAACGACAATGGTTGATGGACACGTGTAGCTGACCACTGTTAATCCGTGCGCCCAACCTATCCTACAAACTCGTTCGCGCCTCAAAGGCCACACAATTGTGTGTGACACCTTGATAGAGCCAGAAAGGATCCTCCAGTAACAGAGATTTCAGTAAAGCTTGACCGCGTGGCAGAAGCCTTCAAAAGCAACTTGACGCTTTTTGCTATGACCCACACTTTGCATTTCTGCTTGGTGCTATGCGAGAAGTTGAATGTCTTGTGTGGGCATGGAGAAAGCTTGTATTCGCATCTGGATGAGTTGATGAGGTGGTGAGCCTCGACATTGGTGGGCGAGGGGAATACAAACGACGGTTTGGTAGATGGTTGGAGAACGCGGAGACTGAAGTGTGTGGATTTGGCTGGATTAGAGCTTTGATGATTATCCATCCGTCCGTAGGGTGGACACCTGACCGAGGTGGGGAGGACACAACATGTCTACGCGTCGTTGGAAGGGCCAAGATTGAGTGGCACTGTGTGGTGTGCTGAGCACAGCAAATTGCTCCTTCTCTTTGCACTTAGCATCCGTCCCCCTCCCTCCCTCCCTCTTCTTCTCCCCTTCCATCCTCTCTTCACCCACATTCCTTTTCTCGCATAGGGAAGCTGCAAGAAGCGGTGTCATCGCAGATCTCGCTGGAGAGCCTTGCCACCTTCTTAGGGACGGACAGTGGAAAGCTGCCACCTCTGATCTAACAAACATACATCCATCTTATCAACTCAGTAAGGTAAGTTGCCATGCGCGCGTGCATGTGTGCGTGCACATGTGTGCAAATGCAGTGGAGCAAAGCAGATGGTTGAATTGGTTGCGCTTCATGGAGGTGATGGCGTCCGGATCTCAGCCTCTCATGACAGACAGTTCGTGAGAGTAGTCAGAAGGTCAATCCCCACTTGCGAAATCCAATGATAGCATCTACCGCGTTTCCTCGCCAGGGCAGTTCGTCCTCTTTGTGGAGTCCAATTACACCTAGTATGCATTGTCCACCCTTCATCTTCATTTGCCAACATTAGAGTGACCTCAGTCTTCTCCTCAATGATGGAGTAATGTCACTGCCACAACCCTCATGACTCTCTCCTTCTGCCACTTTGTATACCAAGGGTGGGTGCGAGAAAACTATTGCACCACTTCACTAGTCATATTGTTTACGAAGCAGACTGCATTGTTGAGGGCAAAGTGGCTGTACTTTTAATCATTTTGAGGCCTCAGCATGGAAGTAGGAGTAGACGGAGTTGGATTTGACGAAGTGAAGCACGTTGGAAAAATGAGGTGAACAGGAAGAGACATAGAGCCGATCGGTATTGTTGATATTTGTTTCAGAGTTTGCGACTAGAACGACGTCTGTCAATTGAGGATGCACATGACTCAGCATGGTGTCGCATTCGATGAGTTTGTAATGAAGACGAATCAAGGAGTTATGGCTGCGTAACCTTCCGAGAGGTGCACAACTTCCCCGTCCACAGGAGGATTTCCTTCTCCTTTTGAAGGGTCTTTCCATTCATGCAAGAATCCTCAATTATCACGACAAAAAAATGAGAAACTGGTTGCCCTTTTCTCCGTTAGGTAGGTTTGCCCTTTGTCCAGCCTGAGGCCTTGAAGTATCCCTGCTCTGTGCCCACACCCTTCACAGATTTTAGTTTTGATGTTGTTGTATCTCGACACTGCGCATGCGTTAGTAGTGTTCGATGGCATTCAACTTAACTGACAAAGACATATGAACAAAGTGAGAATCGTATGGGTTAAAAGAAAGATGCAATAATAAGATTTTTGGAATATAACTAAGTTAGTAGCAGTGGGTCAAATAATGTACTTGATTGTTGGCTGAGGCGAGGTGGAGAATTGAAATAAAATGGAGGTATACGGGGAGAGGAGATGGAGGGAAGCCGATTGTGAAATGTGTTTTGCATTTAAAATCCAGTTTATTTTTATTGTATGTTCCATACCTCTGCCTCCATCGGGTGAATGAATGATTGCACTACTCATTTCTCTAAGCGACTGTTAGAGTGACTACGGAGCTGTGCGAGTGTTGTGCGTGGTACGTCGATGGCACCACTGCCAGTTTCGCGTCGATGTGGTTATGGGTATTACGAGTTGCTTTATTAATGTAAAGACATACGACTGAAGAGAGTGGAAGTGATAATGCCCTCTTCTGTCTACAGGTACAGTAGCAGTGTATTTAATTCAGGAGTGAGGAGACCGAGAGCATAAGGCGCGAGAGAAGGAAGGTGTCAACAGCGATGGATGGCAAGAAGTGGGTCGACCATGCTGCAGGCCTCGAAGGAGTACTTTCCCACGGTAACAGTGCAGGTGTGAGCCTGATTCCACAATGAAGCTTTCGAAGATGACGAGACATCGCTTCTGGTAAAAGTGACCACACCACAGGACACGGAATCCATTCTAGAATTACGACCTTATCAAATGAGTGGAAAAGCATCGTGGTGCGATCTCAATGTGTTGTCGAAATTCAAGGTGGGTTTGTGCAGTTAAGACGTAAATTTGCTACCTCACATTCCGTACTGCTGTGAATGCAGCCTACTGTGCGGTCTTGGCGTGTGACAGCAGACAGGATTGCAAGCAGAAGGTGTGTCCGCATGGCAGGTTGTAGGGATCACTCTTCCTACCCGGAACAATGTGGCAGACAAAGCAGGCTTACAACATCCACACTACCGCTCCCCGTTCCACCACATCTGCCAGATTTTTTGGAACACTCCCACTTTGACTGCAATTGTTTGTCCAGTTGTAGAAGGATTCCACATTCCACTACACACCAGATCAATTCATTCGCACAACTTTATCAAGCATCCCTTTCTCATTTCTCCACCAACTTTACCATTAACCTTCATTGAACAGAATCCCACACCGCATCCCATTCCAGGTAGGCAACTCGTCTTCGCCACTCCTAGTTGCGACTTTNCAGTGCAGGTGTGAGCCTGATTCCACAATGAAGCTTTCGAAGATGACGAGACATCGCTTCTGGTAAAAGTGACCTGTCAAGCGATTCTGCACCTCTTAACTCGTGGTTGGAACCGCTGACCCAATCACTTTTCGATGCGACCGACATATCTGTCTGTGCAAACCTCCTCAGCTGGACTCCTCATCCGTCTACACAGTTAAATAAATGCCAGTGGATTGAAGGCAAGTTACTCATTTTGCGGTCTTCCCAGTGGCACTCCACTTCTCTGCGTTCTGTCAGTGCCTTTGTTCTGTCAGTGCCTTTGTAGAAGTCACCCTTAAGCAAATAATTCACATGTACGCTCCAATCATGACATCCTAGAGTGTCGAATCCATCATATTTTAGCAACCTGTTCTGATGCCTTGGCCTCCGGATATTTCTGATGCCTTGGCCTCCGGATAATTCACCGACCAAATGCAGCTCAACAATCGCCACGCACATCAGGGGGCGCGCCATTGCTAATTCATTTCTGTTTAGCGATGAGCACATGATACTCATCCTTATAACCCCATTTTCCATTATTCATTCACTCATAGGCTGGTCTCTCATTTAACCACACGGCTTTGAGTTAAGGAGGCTTCGAAGATTGTGACGACCATAGAGGAATGTTCTAGGTATCCTGCAATTGCGGATCTTCCCGAGACTGATAGGACTCGTGGTAATTTTCTGGTTAAAGGAGGCTGTAGATGTGTAATTTTCTGGTTAAAGGAGGCTGTAGATGTAACGGTCGCCAACCCGGAAGTGAGTGCCTCTGTTTGCCTAAGAGGAACTGCCAAGCTGTCGAAGGGATTGACATTCACTCAGTGACCTCTGTGTCACCAACCCAATCACCTCACCAGATGACTCGAAGACGTCTTTCGGATTCATTTTCAAGCAGACCCTCACTTCGTCTTCAGCATTTTCAAGCAGACCCTCACTTCGTCTTCAGCAGTCGCATGACAGTCATGGCAGCTTGGAGGGAATCTCTTGAAGTTCTTCATGTCAGTTGTGAATGCTGCTTGACAAACCTAGTAATCCAAGTGACTGGCCTCGTTTGCTTTGGTTTGATTTGCTTTGACCCAGTCCAACTCCATCGCATCCCATGGGATCCGATCCGTCTTGCTCCCCATCCAAGCAATAATTTAGAGACTCGTAAAACTCAACCTAGACCAACGGATATCATTTGGTCAGGACAATGGTTGCATTCCTTGATCCTATTTTGTCACTTACTTTGAATGCACATTCTTCACGGAGGCCAGGCAAGCATCCTAACGCAAGCCTGATGGCAGTGTGTGAAGTTGTTCGCCTTTTTGGTGAAACTCGATTGCTTCGGTTACACATCAAGTGCCAGTGGACGGCAGAGTAGAGGAAGATGGAAGTGTTGGAGGCGTGGAAGCGATGGGAGAGTAGACGCTTTCTTGGGATTGTAGGAATGAAATAAGTGACAATATTAGCGTTTGGAGACTGGAGCGACGTAAGTGCCGTCACTCGAAGCCAGTGCTACTTGATGCCAATTGGATCGGAGTTGGATGTGGAGGCGCTTTGGTGGCAAGACCTGACGAAGTTGACTCATTACACAGATAGTGCTTGACGAAGTTGACTCATTACACAGATAGTGCGTGGGCGGATGACTGGCATCCAATCTGGGTTGAGCAAAGCTATGGAAGAGTAATGTGGAAAACACATCACAGATTTGAATAGGGGGAGGAGAAAACGACGATGGTTGATGGACACCGGTAGGTGACCACTGTTAATCCGTGCGCCTAACCTATCCTCCAAACTCCTCTGCATCATCCACATTGTTCATTTTCGCTCCCATCATTAGGCCAGCTCATCCTGTCCTAAGACCCGTTACGCAGCTAAAATACTAGTCGTTTTAGCCTTGCAAACACTGAAAGCAGTAAGTAGTGAGTACTGCACTCGTGGCACCTATGCTGTCAGCATGGAAGTACTTGACACTGTGCCATGCCTCGCACTGGTAGCAGAGAGTAGGTTGTAGACTGGGCGTTGATGTGTCAATTAGATGTGAATGGACTGTCGCTTTGGCGGTGTCGACTTGCACGGAACTGGGAACGATGAAAGTGTGTGTGTTGTTGATAAATAGTGATGGAATTTGCTGCATGAGAAGCATCACATGCCACTACATCTACGAGCACAGCCACAGCCTAAATTTGATTAACACGTTGTAGTGAATGGTGAGACCGTAACAAGAATTTATCAACAGAAGTGTTAAGAGTGTATCCGTGCTGTAGTACCCACAACACCACCTGGTCGATAGAAGGTAAGACGAAGTGACAGATCCATCCGGCACTATTTTAATTGGTGGTGTTAGAAAAGGAGGCAATTATTCGGATGGAAAATGACTACTTTATTGTGGTACTAACAGGATGGAGGGGAATGGGAGATTAGTGGATTTGGTAAAAGTCTAGCAGCGGGCGACGAATTCCTCGGAACTGAACTCGGAAGTGAATAGAATGGACATAATTGTTTGTGCCTTGGAAAGTTCTCTGAGGAAGCGCATGCAGTAGTGGACTGAAAGTTGAAACTCGCCGAAGCAAAATACCAAATTGACGCCCGTATCCAGCGAACTGCTAGCAATCCGGTTAGGGTTCCAAGCACACCTGATTGCTACGTCTATTGCTCTGCATTTTTGCTCTCCTCTTCTTCCAAATCCAATAGTCTGCATCACATTCCTCTTGCAGATTGTTCAAGAAGCTGGGGACAATTTAAAGAATCTAAAAATGCTAACCTTTACAGTTGTGAGGAAGGTGAGGAGGATGCAATTTGAGCAGAGCGCTCCTTCGGAACCTTCTAATCAAGTCAGTAATGTGAATTTTTAACCGGTTACTGCATTTCCCCTTAATTGTCGACTTAAAGCCTATTCGTTGAAAAAACATGTGCTTCCCTTTGGAGCACATCAGCGATCGGGAAATGTCCACACCCATTAAATCTTGTACTTCAAAGTGAGGGCAAGTGAAACACTTGGAGTTGATGAGGGGTGACTGCTGATACCTCGCCAAATTGGTGGATGATCTGCAGAGACAACCCTGCTTTCTCTGTATCAATACAAAGTTGATCCGCCTGCACTTCTTCTTTCTTTGCTCATCAAAATCCCACCCGATGTGGATGTCGTGGGGTTATTGGCAGTGCTGAACATTCCTTTAATTACTGAGTCTGGGCCTGCGTTTCCCTGTTTCTTCCCATTCACGTGGACAAAGTTCCGGTTCAAGCCTGATGGGGGTCTCCGTGCTGCTCAGCGGTTTCACTTTTGGACAATTTGAGTGCTTAACGCCATAAGTTGGAGGAATACATTTCGCCGGAGATGACATTGCTATAAAAGAATGAGGATGACTTTCTTCTTTTCCTATTCGCCTTCTTGACCTTCAGTTTTCCACCTCCTTTTCTAACAAACTACTGCATATGTCATTTCTTTGGTGTGAAGGACACTTCAGCGTACCTAATCTTCCTATTTGTTTTCTCATTTTCTACGCAGGTAAGAAAAAGCGAGGTGGCCACAATTGGCCCTCTAAATAAGCTTTTCACCAGCCCCGAATTGTCCAAACTGCATCACATCTCTGTGCAGTTTGAGGCGTCGCGAAGCAGAGCCTGCAATAGAGCTGAGGTGAGGGTTGAGGCTAATCAAATGAAATTCCAAAAGTGACTGGCAAATTTGAGATGATGTAGGGAAATGCAGAGGATCCTGACGTGATTCCATTGCTTGTTGACAAGGGTGCACTTTGCGGCTCTTTGTTATCTTATTTGTCAATCCCACATTTTGATTGTTTTACCATAAATGATTACGCGAACAGTCCACTCATTACAATTGAATCTGGGATTTCCTTTTCGTTTACCTTGTAAAAGTGTTTTTTTGTATGTGTCGGATAGACTTTGAGAGGGTTGTCGGAATTTATACGAGATCCGCTAACGCTAAGGCGGCGGCACACAGGACACAGGAAGCCTTGGCGTATCTGGAAATGGAAGAGTACGCTGTCTCGCCAGAGGGAGTAACACAGGTAAACGGGAGATTTGACACCGTCTGCAATCCACTCAGTGCGTTTCCCATCTGCCGACACACATGAGGTCCCTTTCCGTTGGTCACACTTTCGTCGTTAAGAGATTGTTCTCCAAAAGTCTGATGACAAATCGCTTCGTCTATGCTTCAGACACGAAACGCATTGGACAACTTTGACTTGGTCATGGAGGAGGAACAGGTCGGGCAAGGGGATAAGGCGAGTCCGCAAATGGAGGAACCCACTGCTCAGGTAGTCATCTTGATTTTTGTGTAGTTGTTGCATTGTTGCATTCTGAGGTGGCCCCCTACGTGGGTGGAGTTTTGGCCACAACTGATTGGAGTGTTTCGTGTCAACCCGTAGGATCCTGTAAGATGCCTACTGTGGTAGGCCTTAAGCCTTGTCGGTACAGTGGAACATGGTGAAGGTGAGTTGATGTTGCTTGCCTCACAGGCAGAAGCTGGGTCAGTTACAGTATCGTAAATGGAATCGTTCGCGCGTCAAAGGCCACAAAATTGTGCGTGACACCTTGATAGTGCCAGAAAGGATCCTCCAGTAACAGAGATTTCAGTAAAGCTTGACCGCGTGGCAGAAGCCTTCAAAAGCAACTCGACACTTTTTGCTATGACACAAAGCACTATGACCCTATTAGACTACCGCGTGCACACATTTCATGCTTGGGTGGGCTCTAGTCAAAGCAGAGTTGCGAATCAGCTCCCTTGTGGACTGATGTAGATGGCTTTTAAAGACCCTTTTACTTTCCTTTAGCCAAACGCAAGTGGAAGTTGCCACCGATTGGGGAATCAAGCTCTGTAATATAGACCCCTTCTGCCTCCGTCCCATGATGCTTGCATCAAGTCCCATCAATCAACCGAGTTACTAATTGTCGAAAAGCATTTGATTAAGAGCCATTCATTTCTCATGGGACGGTGATGCACAGATTTGGTAATGGCTTCGGCAGCTGCGACACGTTGCTGAGTTGATGTTGCTTGCCTCACAGGCAGAAGCTGGGTCAGTTACAGTATCGTAAATGGAATCGTTCGCGCGTCAAAGGCCACAAAATTGTGCGTGACACCTTGATAGTGCCAGAAAGGATCCTCCAGTAACAGAGATTTCAGTAAAGCTTGACCGCGTGGCAGAAGCCTTCAAAAGCAACTCGACACTTTTTGCTATGACACAAAGCACTATGACCCTATTAGACTACCGCGTGCACACATTTCATGCTTGGGTGGGCTCTAGTCAAAGCAGAGTTGCGAATCAGCTCCCTTGTGGACTGATGTAGATGGCTTTTAAAGACCCTTTTACTTTCCTTTAGCCAAACGCAAGTGGAAGTTGCCACCGATTGGGGAATCAAGCTCTGTAATATAGACCCCTTCTGCCTCCGTCCCATGATGCTTGCATCAAGTCCCATCAATCAACCGAGTTACTAATTGTCGAAAAGCATTTGATTAAGAGCCATTCATTTCTCATGGGACGGTGATGCACAGATTTGGTAATGGCTTCGGCAGCTGCGACACGTTGCATCAGCTGTGATCTGTTGAGGCTCCTCAGTGGTCAGTGCACCTCGGTGAATCCGCTACATGATTGGCAGTCGCAAGCTCATAGGCTTCAGATGGATCATTGGCATTCAAGTACATTGGCAATGCCATTCACGTTGTTCATGGATGTTGATGGGTGCACAGGCACTCATTGAGGCAGTTGAAGTGGAATGATGGCTCAAATAGCCTTTCGGAACACCTAAACATGACAGCATATTTTGACTTCTCAAACATGGCTGATGCAGCATACCACACTGGCAAGACAACCGGCACAATCAACACTGGTTGTGAATACAGTCACTTGCGAAGGTGATCCACTGCTTAGTCCGTGGCAAAGTGAAATGCATCACTACTTCATAGTATCGAAATTGTCACCGGTGTGTGCACACTAAATCCTCGTACACCGAAACCACGGACATCCCCTCCTCCACGACATGGCACAAGCTACACAAAGAATCGAGTGCCACCATGTACGAGGTCAGAAAATGCGTTGGAGCTAGTTAGGTCACAAGCAACCAAAATCCAATTCCAACCCAAAGTGGCGTTCTTATTCTTCGCTGAATGCCGGACCACAAATAATTGAAGTAGTTGGCACGATTTAACACAAGTGCTCTACCCTCCATACACCACTGCCTTATCTCGTGATCCTCATGTTGAAGCGCTCCCGCAACACCTACCTGCACATACTTTAATGGGAAGCTGCTAAATATTTCGGGTGGTGTTGGAGGGTACACGAGAATATCTGCCACTTGCATTCACTTGGCGCTACCTACCACACCTCCGCAGGGGTTAACGCGGTGGTTAGCACTTGAAAGCACGCAAATGGTCCTTTAACTCGGCTGCAGTATGCGAGTGGTTTGGCTCGAAAGCAGCAAGGATTGGGCACTCCCTTCCTGACTAGGCCAGTCCTACCCTCGCATGGTTGAAATAACCCCATCGTCAGCCGGAAACCAAATATCTTGCACCACATATAGGGCAGATGATTTAAATGAGATTCAGATAAGCATCACGAGTGAGACAACATGCGAGCCGTAAACTGCATTGCCGAAGTGCGTCCGCACCTTGATTTGGAGCAATCAGGTAAGTAGACGTGAGTATCACCACTAATGAGGTATTGAGAAGGCGATGCCATTGCGTTTTAAGTAGTCATTGCGGTGGACTATGCGTCGAATGCTCTGCGTATCACTATGTCCAATCCCAAGTGGGTGATTCTGCCGAATGGATCAAGGAGGCTCCATATAGCACTTTGCCTCATGACAACTGGAGCAAAATCAGCGTTCGACTGAGGAGCGGTTCTGTCGTCATTCGAATTCGCCTCAATGGTAGTAGATAGGTTTCAATGCTTGTTTCACTAAATGTACCTTTTGGAGTAGGGATGGGTTGCAATTCGAATGCGTTCTTGAGAAGCAGATCGATTTGTCTGACGTGCACAGTGGTTATACCGCAACTCCTACCAATCCCTTATATCGTCTAAGACGGTAATTACATTTAAGAAAAGGCAAACCGCTTGTGCCAGAGGTAGTGGCAGAGTAGGCAAGGGTAGTGCATACCTCCTTGCAATAGTCCTTTACAACGTAGTAACGACGACGCTATCAGCGGAATTGCCTCCACTGTCCTGCGGCATGATCATGTTCAAGGAGGCAATGCCTCGTGGCGTTCGGCTTCCACGGCCTAGGATATGGACCACTGACGGAATAGTATTGTGCCAAGAGAAGTGCTCCTACAGTGCCAACCTCTTAGCCATATGGTTACTGCTATTAGTAAAGACCGCGTTAAATTTTTATCCCTCCAAGTGACTTCCTACGGTCGCAATATCACAAACCAACTTCTAGACCACGTTTTGCTACCCATTAGAAATATTTTGTGCTCTTTATGCAGCGGAAGTGGTTTCGAGAGTAGACATCACTGACAAGTTCGATGGCAAGCAACAGTTGATCAGTGAAAGTAATTTCGTGGTGATAATTAATCCAACGCTGTTTGCACACGAGTCGTTTGCTGCTGAAAGGTAAGAACTCGTAACCCACTGCTCACGGATGTGTGCATCAATTTGTTGTGGAACCATTTCCGAGGCTCCATCGACGGAGGTCACTTCGCACGATATCGCAGGCGATGCACCATGGAGAAGAGGAAGTTGGTGACTGTGTTCTTCCCTCCAAATAAGCTAAGAGGATTGAGTTGTAGCTGTCAAACCTAAATGTTGCATGATGTTTGGTGCTTGGTCAGGTGGTGCCTGGTTACGGTCAAACTCGCATGATTTTGTCATGCAACAGCTCACTTGCCTTTGCCTTTCAAGTGATTACCTTACTTTGTGGTCCTAAAATACAACTGGACATCGAGATCTTTTTTTGACTGTGAATTAACCAGACCCATCGCCTATTGCGCCGTCCAATGATCTGTCAAAGAACACTGCATTTGAATCCTTGTTTGCTAGTCGACATTTGTGGAATCGACCAATGCACTATTCGCTCCCCACTTTGTTTCGCTTTTAGGTCTGCTATCAAATGCAACCGTATGCACACTTATGAGGTGCATTTCTTGAGACACATCAACTCCGCCTAATTGTATCCTTCCCTTCTCCAACAGAACGTGTCCAGTGTGGAGGGATTTGGAGGGCATTGACTGTGCCACTGGCCAACAAGCATCGCCCTCCCTGACTACCTTGTCGGTGAGAAAAGCAGTGGCACTGAATACCACATGGATGGTTGGCAGGTGGGAATGAAGTACAGATTTAAAGAAAAAAGACCACACCAACAGTATTTCTTGGTTTCTTTTGCGTAACGAGAATGGGAAGGAAGTCGGGCAAGTCCCACATCCTCCTCCCTTTCCCCAGTGTTCACCTCCTTACATTAAGTAGCTCCGACGTCAACACTGGCTTGTGCATTTCTCCTTGCACGTCACCTGTGTCTGATAAATAAGCATCATGAGGGACATCAAGAACGGCTAGAATATGTGTCAGCGGCCACACCCATCCCCAAAGAATGGAACTAGGCGAGAGCGAGAAGCANAGGTTGGGAGACCAGATCACCATAGGTAGAGATAAACAAAGTGACACGCAACTTGGCATGGCCTGTCTTGACTGTGTCCGCGTGTGTGAGTAGAGCTTGGTGGAGGAGATCAGCAGCGTCCACCCTTATGTTCAAATGTGCTGCACTGGCAATACGCACACAGGTGATGGCTACGTGGCAGCTAATGACGATTAACCGTGTACCACACTGGGAAATGATCAGCGAGTGCGGAGCAGGAGACACAACCTTATCATCGACAATGACAAAATGGCTCCTGATCCTTCTGTTGCATTTCGTTGGCCTGGTTCCTTGTAGTGTGAACTGCTTAGAATGACAAACAGCATGGAAGTGGGAATGGGCAATGGAGAATTCCGATCAGGGAAATGTCTCCCGTCCACTGTGAGTGAGAAGATGAGCTGTTATATTCGAGGTTAAGCATGCATGCTAAGATTTGGCTTGGAATTCCAAACGTTGCTAGTAGAGGGCCACCTCGAGTTTGTGGTGGTAAATTGGATTGATTAGGATTGACGACTTCACGGTCTGCATCCATCCCACTGACCTACTGATGGTGCAATAGGCATCAAGTGAAGCCATGCAGTAGGTGGGTGTTTGACTGCTGGCCATGAAACAAATGGCCTAGGGATGAGCGCAGTGCACCATCACCAAACAGAGAGATCGGCAATCGTGTGGGGATGCGTAAATCAGTGAACGTGTAAATTTCCTTCGAAAGAGCTGCCTAAGTACGTGACGCCTCCGCCTATTAACCGACCCTTCTACTGTCCCGTTGTACCTGAGTGCGAATCTGGGAAAGTGAAGAGGATAGCCATTAAATGTGACCAAAGAAAGCANTGGATTGATTAGGATTGACGACTTCACGGTCTGCATCCATCCCACTGACCTACTGATGGTGCAATAGGCATCAAGTGAAGCCATGCAGTAGGTGGGTGTTTGACTGCTGGCCATGAAACAAATGGCCTAGGGATGAGCGCAGTGCACCATCACCAAACAGTGAGATCGGCAATCGTATGGAGATGCGAAAATCAGTGAACGTGTAAATTTCCTTCGAAAGAGCTGCCTAAGTACGTGACGCCTCCGCCTATTAACCGACCCTTCTACTGTCCCGTTGTACCTGAGTGCGAATCTGGGAAAGTGAAGAGGATAGCCATTAAATGTGACCAAAGAAAGCACCGGAGAACAAGTTGCTAGTAGAGATTATTTCGTGATTGCTATTGTGCCGCAATCAAGCTTCTGAATTTACCTGCAGCACCACTGCTACTCTCGATGATGTAAGTAGCATTGGCCGCGTGAAGAAATTGGGTGTAGCGCACCAACTACATGTAGGTAGCATTGGCCGCGTGAAGAAATTGGGTGTAGCGCAACAACTACAAAGTCGACTCGTGGTCGGTGCTCGTGAAGGCTAGCGCAGAGGAGGAGAAGGAGGAGGAGAAGGAGGCGGAGGAGAAACTGAGGAACTCAGGTGTTTTGCTAATGGTTGAGCAGGCACTGTCATTTTGTAAACAGACTCTATCATCTCGATGGCTGTGCCTGTGCCTGTGCCTGTGGCGTAGTGACACACATGCGCATTCTGTTTCATCCAGCAACCTCTTTTCAACCTATCCACCTGTACTTAGGCCTCATGCCGGCTCAAGCAATGGTGCCAGATGTCGCTCCTAACTCTTGGCTACACCTGGGATATGGTATAGTGTACACGTCCCAAATATAGCGCATTTAAATGGTATCATGAATGTCACTAAAAAGATATACTGATGTTTTTTTGATAGACTGAGTATTGTGGATGAGGGTGCTTTGTGTCGCGGAAGCACGCGTACATGCCACGATGGATTTGAAAGAAGATGGAGGAGGCAGATCGGGTGAGACAATTCGGGTTGCCGGCTGGCACTGGTGGCATATTCTCAGCATTGTGATGCCACACACACAAAGGCTATTTCAGAAGTGATGTGTGGTTACACTGCCGTGCGGCACACTCCACTCGTCAGGCTAGTGCATTGATCTGTCGATTGACGGGTGGGGATTGTCGTTGTGTGTAGAAATGCAGACCGTATCGTAGTGAAGGAACTCGGTGTATTTTATGTTCCTAAATGCCTCATGGTCATGTGCTACGTGGTATGGGAGAGGGTGAGACGAAGACTGTTTTAAATGTGCCTACACAGAGGCGAGATATCAGAACACTCTATGCTCTTGCATAAGTTGATGTATTTTAGATAATGAATCGAAATCCCTTGAAAAGCATTGAAAATTCTGAACGCAGCGTGAGACTCGGTTTTCAGCCGAGTGAATGATGTTGGTGGCAGAACAAAACAGCAACAGAGTTGTTGTGATAGGAGCAGCATGGAGGAAATAGATCCAAGTGCAATAGTCAGAGACTCTGCTATGGACAGGGACCTCGACTAATCGCTTGGTCACCCTCCCCCCATATATAGCCTCACCTCTTTCCTTTCAACGACAAAACCAACAGAGTTGTTGTGATAGAAACAGCATGGAGGAGATAAATCCAAGTGCAATAGTCAGAGACTCTGCTATGGACAGGGACCTCGACTAATCGCTCGGTCACCCTCCCCCATACATAGCCTCACCACTTTCCTTTCAACGACAAAAGGCATTGGGCTTCCTGACCGACAGCTCTCAGTGCCACTGACACATGACAGCAGAATTCTGCGCACCAAAATGAATAGCGTCTACTCGATCCCGACGTTGGTTGTGTCTGACCACTTACCACTTCAAACAGACATGCGTTGCAGTGATGCGTGGTTAGCCACTGCAATTCACCTAATTAGTAGTTCATCAGTAGTATGTGTCGGTTTGGAGACCAGTGTCATATGGAGGCTGTAGGTAACAACCTACCACATGCTATCACAACTTCACAGACTCATTTGTCGCTCAAAGCTTTGTTCTCCTTGGCTTACTCTAATGATGTGTGATGTATGGCCTACTGGGTGGAGTTGGAAGCAACAATGAATGACTGTGAGTAGAGCGGCATTACCCACGTCTCGGTGAAGGACGTGGTGTGGGTGTGCGCGTCAAAAGTACACGAAGCACTAAATATAACTCGCCACTCGGCATCGCTACTTCGGCAGCAAAGTGGTCGAGATGCGTGGCTTCACCTACCGACATCGTAATGCTGCTTTGAAGAGTCAACCACACCACAATGTGCACAGCTCCATAAATGTCGCTTACATCCATCTCTTGTGTCAGCCGATTGCACGGTTGTGTGGTGGAGGGAAGGGGTGATCAAAATTCAAAGTAAAAGAAGCGACTTAAACAGAGCGCTCCACTGCTCGCTCTTCTGCTAGAGACATTCAATGGTCCCACAATCAAGAGTCCTTTGATTCACTTCACTTCGAACCAACACATTACGAACTACCTGCCCTGGCCTCATTCGATCTCCTCCGATCTGCTTAGATGCACGGTGCCCTGACCTCTTCTTCACAAATGTGGCAATGTTCGGACTGATAAGTCTAAAATAAATATAGTGTATACGGCATGCTAATGCGCCTGATCTTCTCCTCAGGACATCTATTGTATGTATATATGTATGTATGTATGTATTGCATGGCTGCTGAAGTACCTCAACCTTATCCAACACCGCAATACACAGCCGAGAGCAGTTAGTGTAGTTGTCGACACAGGAGCAGTAGGTGCCAATACACACACAAATAGCAGATGGGGTGGAAGGAAGAGGAGGCACAAGGATGGAGGGAAGGAGATGGAGAGAAGGAGGCAAACGTAGGAGGCATCGAAGTGGGTGGAGATGGAGAGTGTGTTGGATAGTGTGGGAATGAAAGAGTGAGTAATGTGTCTTGGGGTAATGTAGGTGTCGCCACGCACTAAGTCGGTTCAGTTGTAGTGGAGGAGCCTTCGATTGTCAAACTTGCTTTCCTTGTATCTGCCATGTGCCAATTAAGCCCTGGACTCACAAATATCGCCCATTTCTGCAGTTTCCTCGCAATGAAAGCTGATCACCTATTCATCATCATTTTCTTTTGCAGTGCTTGATGAACCATCCTATCAATTGTACTGCTTGCAAATCAAAGCTCGTCTTCCAAAACGACGCTCTTCAAATTCACCCATATCTATGTGCACACTGATGTGGAGGGTGAAGGCGAGAGCAACACAAGTGATCAGACACCTCACAGCTGTCCACTTTCCTTCCGTGGACGAAGTGTGAACTCGTTGTTTTTGGTGTCGATGTTGAGGTGGGAACACTGCACACATCAGAAGTCTCTCTGCATCGTCTCTTTTACGTCCTGCTCCAGTGTGAGAGGACATTGAGCCAGCAAATGCAGGGTGGATGAGGAAAAGGCTGGAGACCCTCAGTGAAACGAAGCAATGGTTAGATGGCATCCAATGGATTTCGCTCCTCCCATTCGACAATCGAGTTGGGGACTACTGGTCCTCCTCCACTCCCTTCACGCAGTCATAGACCAAGTTAGCATAACCGACTTGATGGAATGGAGGAGAAATCGGTGTGAAGAGAGAGGGAGGTGTGGATTTGTGAATGGATATGGTGTGGATCAACCAAAAGAAGGTGATCTGATAGGCGATATTATGGGGCTTTAAGTGTTGAAATTAGAGACAATTGAAGAAGTCTCTACTTGAAATCAGTGGATGAAGTGATTCGGAAATGATGAGTGAATGAGTAGTGAGGGTATATGAGTGAAGGAGTGATGGATTTACCGTGAAATGGCTGCTTTCTCCTTTAACGGGTTTCAGACGAGGCAGCTGTTGAATGGAGGGGCTGGAGAGACAACGCCCAGTGTTGTGGACAGTGGTTCAGGCATGTGCAAGGCTGAATTCGCTGGTGATGCCAAACCGCGTGTCGTTTTCCCTTCTCCCGTCGGTGGTCCCTGTGAGCAGAACATTGCAATTAAGAGCTTTCACAGGAGTGTATGCTTGTCTGTGGTGGTGGTGGTGGTGGTGGTGGAGGAGGAAGCATGTGCATGAAAGGGTCTTGTTACATGTGACACGCTGCCAGCTGCGATCGTGACTGTGGTAATCGGAAATGCACTCCTCTATCTCGACTCCGTTCTCTTTCCCGTCCTCACCCCAAGCCTTTTCCACTCCTATCTCCTTCTACTCGCTTGCCTTATTCCCGACTCCTTCTAACATTAACATCCCCATCCACCGCCCCATTGTTGCTGCTGCCGTAAGTGCGGCTTCTGGCGCTGAGTATGAAGGAGTCTTCACACCAATGCGCATGACGCGACGAGTCAACAGTGAGCAGTGGCAGAGAATGGAGGTGTCTGCAATTCTACGCTTGCAGTCGTTAGTACTAAAATAAAGAAATGGATTGGAGCCACCTTCTCTCCATTCTTCTTTCCACGTCTCTCAAAAGCAGGAGGCGTTGTTGACCACGGCTCTGCGCTTTCAAGTTTGCAATGCATTCATATTCTCCCCACTCCCCACTCTAGCCGCTGTCAGTAGTCCGGAACAGTAGAAGATTCACCCTCAACATACTCTTCGAAAGTGCTCATGTGGCACGGTCCTCGTTCACCTTCTCTTCTCCCTGCTTATCCCAAGGCTGAACGGACTATTTAAACTGTGACCTATTTAGTAGACTGTGAAAATGAGGAACAGCACGGACTGAAGTGGGACAGAGTGGTGGACTCCTGTCTGCTTCGAGTGAGGCAGGATTCTCGTCTACCAAGTTGTTTGAGTAACTCACCCGGCTCCCACCGAAAAGACTTATTCAAAGCAACCTCAGCACAATACTTGCATTTGGCCACATCTACTGGTCTGCTACGCAAGAGCATCATCGTAAGGAGTGTAGCATCTTCCTCACTGTGCTCTGGTTGTCGCTCGGTGGAATGCACAAATGACACGCAACAATGCATGGTAAGAATAGGATCTGGTTTGGAAGAAGGGAAGCGATGTCGGGCGTACGCCCGATGTGCTACCACTAATCCACAAGAACTACCAAATCCTTTAGCTACTAATGAGGCTGCATTGACAGAAACTACTGCGAAAACACTTTGCCGGTTTTATAAGTCCGTAGGCGAAGCTGGTTTGGTTAGGCAGACATCTACACCGCTGCGACGTCTTGTGACTTCAGAGCAGACTCGAGAAGATTTGGTGCGAGGACTTAATACGTGCCGCAATTTGCCGCCAAACAAAGCGTTTCAAGCGGCGCGTTTATTGTAATGCATGTGCTGTTTGTGTAGGCCTCGGTTGCGGTTGTGGGGATGTGGTCAGCCTTTGCAACTTCACGAGGTGGGAGGGCCTCTGGGCCGTGCCAGTCACCTCAAATATTTGTGCACACTCCATCCCTTTCTCGTGTCTTCCATGGTCTTCAGCGAAGTTGTGAGTGATAGAGGAAGGCATAGTGCATGGGCAGAATGTGTGCATTCAGCAAACCGAGAAGAATTACGACTGCTGACAAGGCCCAGAGGCCAGACCACCCAAGTAACCGCAATTGAAACCAACTGTCGAATAAACAACAAAGCATTGCNTCCCTGCTTATCCCAAGGCTGAACGGACTGGTTAAACTGTGACCTATTTAGTAGACTGTGAAAATGAGGAACAGCACGGACTGAAGTGGGACAGAGTGGTGGACTCCTGTCTGCTTCGAGTGAGGCAGGATTCTCGTCTACCAAGTTGTTTGAGTAACTCACCCGGCTCCCACCGAAAAGACTTATTCAAAGCAACCTCAGCACAATACTTGCATTTGGCCACATCTACTGGTCTGCTACGCAAGAGCATCATCGTAAGGAGTGTAGCATCTTCCTCACTGTGCTCTGGTTGTCGCTCGGTGGAATGCACAAATGACACGCAACAATGCATGGCAAGAATAGGATCTGGTTTGGAAGAAGGGAAGCGATGTCGGGCGTACGCCCGATGTGCCACCACTAATCCACAAGAACTACCAAATCCTTTAGCTACTAATGAGGCTGCATTGACAGAAACTACTGCGAAAACACTTTGCCGGTTTTATAAGTCCGTAGGCGAANGTGGGCAAAGCTGGTTTGGTTAGGCAGACAACTACACCGCTGCGACGTCTTGTGACTTCAGAGCAGACTGGAGAAGATTTGGTGCAAGGACTTAATACGTGCCGCAATTTGCCTCCAAACAAAGCGTTTCAAGCAGAGCGTTTATTGTAATGCATGTGCTGTTTGTGTAGGCCTCGGTTGTGGTTGTGGGGATGTGGTCAGCCCTTGCAACTTCACGAGGTGGGAGGGCCTCTGGGCCGTGCCAGTCACCTCAAATATTTGTGCACACTCCATCCCTTTCTCGTGTCTTCCATGGTCTTCAGCGAAGTTGTGAGTGATAGAGGAAGGCATAGTGCATGGGCAGAATGTGTGCTTCCAGCAAACCGGGAGGAATTACGACTGCTGACAAGGCCCAGAGGCAAGACCACCCAAGTAACCGCAATTGAAACCAACTGTCGAATAAACAACAAAGCATTGCATAGCCCTCCCTGGTAAATCGCCCGCGTCACCTATCACCAAGTGATCGGTGATGGCAGAAAGCACTCATAAGCTAACCGTGCTTCACTGCAACGTCAATGATCTCTCCTGGCAATCCCACTAGATCTGGAGAATCGTCCGGCTTGAGAAGCGAATTCGAGGACAGGGGATTCGGCTGACCATCATGCGTGCTCGCAGATAGATGGTGAGACAGCGGTCCAAAAGCAGATTTGAGAAAGGGGATCGCGAGACGTGATTCAGTTCCGTCGGGATAGGGTTTAGTCTATGATCAAATTGTCGGCGTCTTTATGCATAGATGGTAGAGGAACTTCGAAAGGAAACTCTTCCAGATGGTTTAAGGTTGGTGTCACTTCCCTTGTTAACAGCTCCCCTGCTTTGGACGGGAATAGGATCGATGCCGAGAACAGACGATGTGATGCTCAACCCTCTGTTATGGGGCGTCAGCGATTCCCCATCCGCAGTACGTGGACTTCTTTAGCACCACTGAATTTTGTCACAAACGGTGGATGTCAGGATGGAAGTCCTTCGAATTCCCATTCGCTTCCCGGTGTCACCAGGGTAGCGTTCGCAAACTTCCTTGAAGACACAAGAAGGCATAATACTAGGGCAGAATGTGTGTATTCAGCGAGTAGAAAGGGATTGGGGCTGCTGGCATGGGCCAGAGACCAGCTTACCCGACAAAGGCGATGTGGCCACCTAAGCGACCATAACCGAAACCGGCAGTCAAACATACTAATCACTCCTGTAGGACTCTGAAGCAAGAAACAACACACAAATGACTTCTGATTAAGGGATTTTATTGCCTGTAGCTGCTTAGGGTGCATAACAGTGCTGTTGCAGAATCTAGAAAGGAAATACTGACATTCGCAAAGACAGTATTTGAGCTGTTTTAGGTTGGATAGACTTATCTCTTTTATGGAATGTTGGCTAACTACTGCTAGACCTATCGCTTGTGGCGGCATTCAACAATTGAAGAAAACTTTGTCTGTTAGTCCATTTCTAATTCAGTAGTATTCCTTAAAGCATTAAGCGACAATCAGGTGTGTCACAAAAGGCTAGTTGCTTCTCACGATTCGGCAGATAGATTGGGGCGGCACTAGTGGTAACCTGGGGAGTGCTTGCCCCTGTAACATCAGTGGCGTCAGCAAAATTAAGACGCAGAAGGGATTTGGTCCCTTGCATTCCATGACAGTGGTTTGGTTGTGAGTTCGCTTATTGTTTCTTCTCCCCATGCAAATCGAACATCCGACCGCAGTAGATGTCAGGCTTGTCCTTCACCTGCGCTCTCACATTTGGCCTTCAAATGAGTTAGGTGCTTTGGTTCTCTAAGTTTCTGGCACCCTTTCTCTATCCAAAACATCCGGGTCATCGGGAGACGTGGAAGAGTCTTCCAGAGATGCCTTGAGCGATTGTTTTTGAAACCCAAGTTAATGATCTGGTCGCGATGTGCTGAGTTGCCGAAGGAAGGTGGGAATGTGGATGGCATTGGTGGGCAGTGTAGCTATAGTGCCTAATCAGAGTTAAAGCCATTAATTGTACCTCCTTCGCCAGCATGTGGACGCGGCAGTGCCGACGAGGGCGCTGGCCTGTTCGCGTGAGTTCAACTACCTGTTAATGCCCTCAACCGACGACATCGTTGTGAATGCAATGCTCCCCAGTGCGTATCCCAACTGTCAGTAGTGGCTACGGCTACTCGCATCTCGTTGACTGCTAGGCACACTGCCACCTCTCTCCTACTGCAATCGACGCCGCCTCTCCCTCGCAACTCTGTCCGTGTCTCTAAAGACTACGTTGGCAACCACTTCTTGCACTGTCTGAGCCTCTTTCTATATCTTACTTGTTCAGTTCCCCTGAATTCAAGCCCAATGCTTGGTGAGCTGTCATCGTTTGCCAGGAATCCATTTCCCCATTTGAGCTGATTGTTAGAAATGTGTGCAGGTTACCTACCACCTCATAGGCAACGATTGCATTAAACCTATTCGAAAATAGCAGGACAAACTTTGAATGAAATAGTTAGAAGTTGTTTTAATTCTTGTCAGTGTTTGAACAGGATTGGAGTCTACCTATCTACCTGCTGGAGCATACACTGCCAAACTCTCCCTCTTGGGAGGACGTACAAGTGCAAGCCACCAACAAGTCTGTCTGCTGAGTCGTTGAGCAAACGCAGGGAGGTATTCAACGAAAGACACTGTCGGTAAATCTGCGCTTGTGCCTCGACCGTGGACCCATCCCTGAGAATGCGGCCCAGNGCAAGACCAAAGTCATCAGGAATTAGAAGTCATCTCGTGGCTGTTAGGTGTGATACAGTCTCTGCTGTGTGTGAGGCCAAGACACACGCGGACTCACCTTCAGTAAAGTTCTGGTTGAAGCCAAGGATTTTGGTCAACCCAAAGTCGGCCACCTTCACGGATCCATCCGCGTCAACGAGCACGTTCGCAGCTCGTAGATCTCTGTGCACCACTCCCACTTTCTCCAGGTACACCATTGCCTTCACCACCTACAAATCCAACCAAATGATCGAAGCCAATTCGTGCCTATTCTGGCTGACCCACTGAATGACCACAGACGGCTGTACCGCTAAAATAGCCTCCACTCCCCACGCACACGTCTTTCACGTCGACGTGAATTTTGATGCCACATTTTGCTAACAGTAAATTGGCGAGATGAGAGGCACTTCGCTGCCCATCTCGCCCTCAATAGCAGGACCACCTAACTGTAAGCATTCCTTCCGTGACTGTGAGATGTCAAGCGAGTTCAGCCTGCGGTGTTCATGGCAGCACTTGAAGCAATTCGGCAATGAGCATGAAATTCCCCTCCACTGGGGAGCTTGTGTGAGAAGAGTGCTTGCGCAATCTACATTGGTTGGCTCGCCGTGTCGCGCAATGACTTAGCAACTGCTCTGACTCACAACAGGAGGAAATGGTGGGTAAGCAAAATGCTGATGATGTGAGGCATGCCCCAGTAACCATTAATCACATGAGTTCACCAGGAATCTCCGATTAGAGCAGTCTCGGTGGAGGCAATTAAATTTTCCTGCACCAACAATAATCGCGTCTCACACCGCTTCTCAAAGATCACATCGATGACTGCCATCGTCACTCCACCCTTCACGTCAAAAGTGCGTTGAATTTAGAAGACGGTTGCGATGACATCGCTCACTGCAGTGCTTGGATGTGCTCGCCACACAACCAATCCTTGTGGGATTTGTGTGCAGAGAGAGTGTTCAGCTTTAACAGTTTCACCACTTGTGGCACTCAACTAGTACATTAGATTAGAGATGCACCGATCAACAACAGGTAAGGGTGTGTTTTTGAAAGATGGGAGAGTGATGGTGAGCACCAACCTGGTCAGTGATACTGATGAGTTGTTGGTAAGTGAGACTGCGTCCTTCGGAAGTCTGTAGGTAGTCTCGAAGCGCACCGTTTGGCATGAATTCAGTGATGATGAGGACGTGTCCGTCAGGCGCGTCGCAACAGAAGCCCAGAAAGCGTACGATGCGTTGATGGGAGAGGATATGCATCACCTTCGCCTCCTCATGAAAGGCTGCGTCGTTTGTGCCAGTGAGACTCTTCTTCACTGCCACCTTCACACTGCGTATGGAACCCGCGTAGACCACACCAAAGTTGCCTCTTCCCAGTTCATTCTCCAAATTCACATCCTCGTAGTGGATGAAGCACTCCTTGAAATTCAGTGGTGGTGGCACTCTGTGTGGTCGTGCCTCAACTAGACCCACCTCAGTGTCAATCAGGTTTGCTGGCGAGAGAAAAGTGTGGAGAGGTGAAGGAACCGCTAGGGAATCAGTCTGATTCTATGGCATTCTCTCACTCTTCAACGATACACATCACTGCATCGTGCAGTCTACGTCTCCCATTGCACCTTCCACTCAGTGTGAGGTGGGAAACAATCTACCAACTGCCATTGCAAACGCCCAATCATCGAAAAGCTAAGACTACTTCTTACAAGACTTCGTGACGTAGTTAGGGAAGGAAGCAGGCAAGAATGTGGAGTTGAGTGGGTGACTTAGCACGCCAAGGGAGATGGCCAAATGGTAGCTTTGTCTTGGTAAATTAACAAAGTTGAGAGGCATGCGTAGTAGAGGCACACAACCACTTGGTGTGACACGAGCCTTAAAAAACTTTGGCGTCACTTCTGTGCAGAATGTGCAGTGGTGACTTCTGTAGTACTCAACACAAGGCATCACTAATCTCACCTCACTAAATGCTCTCAGGCTGGGATGAGGACATCCAAATGTCTACACCAAAATGCATCTTAGCAACCTATCAAACGGTGCAGGTGAGTGAGACTGTTCCAAGTTCGGATGTCGTCCCTCAGCGTGTAGAGGACGCTGATTTCTACTGCTATCAAATGGTGTCAATGACGATCGTTTCACTTCCCCTTTCAATGGCCATTGCGAGTGAGTTACGTGAAGGCATGTAAGCTTGAAGCACTACCACATCCGACCTTCGATGGTCGTAGACATCAAAAGAATGTGGAATTCGGCAGCGGAGGTATCCCCGTCCACGCTGGCATACACACGAAAGAAATCTTGCATGATGATCTTGTGGTTAATGTAGTCTTACACGTATTGCAGTGTCACAATGATGGACAAGGCCAAAGCTACTCTGTAGAGAGGCTGCAAAACAATGCAAACACTGCAATTAATGCAAATTCGTGGCGACTTACACTGATAGTGACGGAGCAAGGCCTCGAGAGTACCAAAAGGCACATCAGGTGAAAGGTAAAATCTCTTCCCCCCTTCGTCAACAAAGACTCGGAAATGTTTAATGTTGACACCGTTAGCCCGGACAGATAGGCAGTACGGACTGCCAGGCTCTAAAATAGAAGACACAAGCATAAAAACATGGCCTATCCATCGTCTTGCATTCAAGCAAGTATTGCCAATTCACTCGAACGAAGCATACACTCACAAACATTTTGCTTCGCATAGTTTTAAGCTTACAGTTCCTGTAAAGCGTACTACATTGGAGAGATGGTTGTCGAAAGTAGCTAGTGCTAGGTTCAATTTTCGATTATCTTAACCCATCAGAGAGCAGCAAAGAAGGAAATTTGAGATAAGTGTTTACGTTCACATGGTCGGAGGATGTAGGTGCCAAGTTGGACTCCGGGCACGAGGAGCTTGCGCTCTGCTTCCAAACGATCAACGTCGTACCAGGCTTCACAAACACTGGACAGAGACGCGTCAGATGTAACGTATTCTCGTGGGATGAGGCCTCTCTTTTTGGCGTAGACTAAAATTGGCTCGAGCATCCTTTTTTGACGACGGTTTTTCGCCATTAACGAAGACGGCTAAGGAGACCCATCTTGAAGTCCGAAATCAGCACTAGTGTACAAAACCCTTAGTCACGCGTGCGTGACTTCTGCGAAAGTGTTTTTAAACTGACAAAGTTTGGGTGAGTTGGGAAATTTAAAACTTGGATTTTATAGAACAATGTGTTACCTAGTTTCGGTTTTGACAAAGTGAGCTCTTTGGTCTTCACGGAACAAGACAACCAAAAACCTGCAAACGAACTTAGTCAAATGCATAATGTTATGGTTCTTTTTAAATCTGCAGGAATATTTTTTTCTCTTAAAGCATAAATTCCTGTTACCTCCTCAGATAGAGAACAGCTCGTGTTTGTAGTGAACGAAAATGCTTTGGGTTTGCAGACTTGAAAAGCAGTGCAAGGCGTGCGGTTTCATGTTGTCGAAAAGGTATACTACACAAGACTTACAAAATTACTCAGCACAGGAACACTGGACCACCTCTGTTGAAAAGTGAGCAGCGATCAACAGCCTTGACAAATGTGCATTCGATATACATAAACTAAAAGCGGTGTTTTCGTGAAACGGTGCCTTTTTGCATGCAAAGTGCAAAATACTTGATGAGACATTTAACTCATTTACTTAGCCTTAAAGATTGTGCTTATTCTGCTGCAGTGTTAGGCAAAAATGAATTAAGGTCTAGTTTGGAGCCTGATCGGCATTCACAAGTCAAATGATAGCACTTCAAGTAATGCATAACTTGGAAAACAAAGGCTTCATGAAGCAGTGCTTTTATGGTCCAAAGATTAAGTAGATTGAAGATTGTTTGCAGGTACACTGACATGAACGCATAAATGCCTACGCATAACATAAGATGAGCTTGGTGGAATAAAGCCTCTCTGTTTAGTTCACTCATTCTTTACGTGGACTAAAATTCATCCGCCATGTAGTTCCGCACTCTTTTGATGTCTTCGACCATAGAAGATCAAATATGATTGTGCTTTAATTTTACATGCTTTCACTTGGCATTATGTCGTGTAAAATGAGTCCTAATTTACCTCATTTCTTCACGGATACATAGGAAGAAACAGCCTTCAGACAGTGGGCATAGGTATAGCAGTGCACTTTCTTCTACATTTACAATGTTTCGATCTAATTCAACACGTTGTTTTGGAGGTCAGCTCGGTTGCAATGGGTCAAAATTTGTGCATTGCTTGGCGGCCATTGACGCCGTGCCAATCCTTCGTCGTCTGCATGGACATCTCAGGTGATGCTAACCAATGCCATAGTCGATCACTCGATCTGATTGCTGAGGTCGAGATTGGAGTCTTGCTGCTTCAATTCTACCCGCGCTTGGCGTCTCATATGGTTAATAGGCGTAATGCATCCTCATTTATGCTGACAACCGTTGCCTCTACGGCCTCTTTGGATGGAAGAAAACACCACGAGTCCTGTCAGCCTTGAGAACTCACTGTTGCCGAATGCGTAAAGCATCCTAATATGGGCGTCTCAGGGCTGTTTTCCTAACATGGGGATTTCGTGAGTCAGCAAGCGTAATACTCGTCGGATCAATCAGCAATAAGCGGAGGCACAGAGTGAGAGAAAACCTAAAGCGAGTTCAGTGGTGTACGCTTCTCTCACTTTTCTGGTACTGAGCTTTACCAACTTTACTGCCATGGCGACACATGTGGTCAAATAACAGCCCACAAACAAGATTACAGGGAGAAGATGGAGGGTGTACATGTGTGGCCATTTGATGCAGCCAAACATCATCGATTAGGTAAGAAGCAGATGCTTTCGAATGAGGAAAGCACTCGTCATCGTGTTGGTCGCACTTTCATTGTTCCATGTGAACGATTTGGTATGGAAATCCAGTAGACGGGTTGAACTAATTAGCGAAACATCTCAGCAACCAACCGTCGTTGTACTGGGGATTCATTGCCTAGGAATAAACTGCATCTCATCAAAGCCTCCAGTCAGACATAAATGCAGGACTGTACTGACGACGCAATCAAATCAGGCATTGGATGTGACAAGTATGCGCAAGCAACCACTGCGTAACTCTTCAAAGGCCACACAACAGTTGGTGATCAACAGATGCTGCTACGGACACAAGAGTGGTGCATTACTATCTACACACCTTATTCTACCTGACTTGTCAATAGGTGACACGGCAACATGTGAAAACAGTTTTGACAAACAGGGACTTACAAATAACTGCTCAGTGTGTCAGGTCTGTAACTTGACCGTGAAGAGAAAACTGTGCAAGCACACACATTGGCTGAGCTTCAGTAGCGCAATGTTTTAATCAGATTTAATCGAAAGACATGGCAAAAGTGGACGTAATGATGTGACAAGCAAACCTTTACTCAATTGGAAGGAGGGCAACAAAACGATGACTTCAATTCTCGCAGATGTCATATTTGGAGTGTACACGTGAGTTATGTGTGCAAGGGTGACTTCTACAAAGGCACTGACAGAACGCAGAGACGTGGACTATCACTGAGGAGACCGCAAAATGAGTAACTTGCTTTCAATCCACTGGCATCTATTCACCCAAGTAGACGGTTAGGGGATTCGGCTGAGAAGATTTGCACGGGCAGATAGGTCGTTCATATCGAGAGACGATTGGGTCAGCAGTACCAAGCGTGAGTTTTGAGGTGAAGAATCAATTAATGGGGTCGTGGCCAGGAGTGGCGAAGTTAAACAGTCTATTTGGAGAGAGATGCGGTGGAAGGTTCTGTGCAATTGTGGTTGACGAGGAATTGAGAAGAGGGGAGGAGGAGAATGAGGAGGTTGGATTAATGAAATGGCTCACTGTGAGATAGGGTGTGGACCCTTCCCACAACTCGACAAACAAGTGCAATCAGTCCAAAGGGGTTACAACAAAACTGGCAGATGCGATGGAAGGGACGCAGTAGTGTGGAAGGAGGTGGTGAGCATCTNACGCTTCCCACAACTAGACAAACACGTGCAATCAGTCCAAAGGAGTTACAACAAAACTGGCAGATGCGATGGAAGGGGCGCAGTAGTGTGGAAGGAGGTGGTAAGCATCTTTTGTTCTCTGCCTTGTGCCGAGAAGGAGGAGTGATCCCTGCAGCCTGCCATGCGGACACACCTTCTGCTTGCAACCCTGTCTGCTGTCACACGCCAAGACCGTGACAGTACGCTGCATTCACTGCCATGTGGGATTTGAGGCAGCAAAATCGCGTCCTAACTACACTAAATCACCTCGAAGTACGAGATTGAGAAGATTGTACGACGATGCTTTCCTCCATTTGTTCATAATGTCGTACTTCTCGAGCAGACTTGACTTCCTGCGGTGTGGTCATTTTCACCAAGGCACTGCATCGTCGCTCCCCACCAACTCGTTGCAGAATCGCGTCTACGCTTGCAACTTTACCGTAGAGAAGTGCTCTTTGAAGGTCAGCTGCGTAGCCGATGCATTCTGATTAACAATAAACAAACGCAATTCGTTCACTTCTCGCCATCCACCGGTGCCAACACCCTGATCACCCTCCCCCAGTTCTCGTCTTCCTCACTGCTGAAGGAAATACATTACTGCTATACGCATGGATAGGAAGGCTATTAACACTTCCCTTCCCTCAGAAGTCATGTGTATTCATGGAGGATTTAACCCACATGAGCCATCATTACATTGTTACGAAGTTGGCAGTGATTTTCATCGATAGGCCACACTCAGCGCTCTTCTAGCCCCAGAGTTACTCTGACAGTCACCCAAAGAATTGAGCAGTGCATTCAGTCATGCGCACAGTGTGGCCACAGACTTCAAACCTCGCGTAAAATTAAGTCCTCATTTTGGTTGCAGAGTACACTTTTTACAATCCACTTCCTCCTCCTCCTCCTCCGCCTCCCCTCTCTCCTCATCTTCGCCATTTCTATCCAATTCCCTCCCTCACTTCAGCCAAGTGTCAGGTCCATTTGTTTGACTCACTGCCAAGTGTCAGGTCCATTTGTTTGACTCACGGCTGCTATACTAGTTGAACTCCGAATCCTCCTTACCGCACATTTTTCTCGTTGTCTTTAACAGTTACGCTGCACGGCATAGAACAGGACCAATGCCTACGCGTTGTCAAGATGCAACAGCACCAAAAAATGAGTTTAGGAACAATGCGGAGTGGGAGAAGAGACTTGCTACGTTCTAAGGCTGGACAGAGGTCCAACTTGAAGACTGTCGCATGGGAGGAAGAACTCTCGATTTGATGTGTTCAGTCGACCTGCGGACGAGTGGGACGCGCCACCTCCAGGAAAGCCACGAAGGCGTGACCCCACGACTGCCCTTTATTGCAGTCTTACCAAGTGCGACGCCATGCTGTGTCCTCCAATGTCTCAAATGACCATCTGCGT
Organism: Taenia saginata; assembly: GCA_001693075.2. Taxonomy (NCBI): domain Eukaryota; kingdom Metazoa; phylum Platyhelminthes; class Cestoda; order Cyclophyllidea; family Taeniidae; genus Taenia; species Taenia saginata. Next base: position 10,409 of record LWMK02000218.1, on the reverse strand, counting down.
TACAGCCACAACCCATTTGCGTACAGCCATTCGATGTGTGAGGTGGAGTTTCTGCTTCGAGGCAAATATCAACAGCATCGATCATCTCAATGTCTATGTCTACCTTAGCCAAGCCTGTCCACCTCATTTCCTTCACCTCCCCACCTAGTCAAATCCGACTTCGTCCACTTCCACTCCCATTCCCTGGCCTCAAAATGCCCAAAACTACAGCCACCTTGCCATCACCAACACGTTCTGCTTTGACAGCAGTATGACGAGTGTAGGAATGCAACCGTCACGTCGCTCTTGCCTTTCGTGTCCAAAGTCACGTGGGGAGAGAGTGGTGAAAATTCTGCCAGCAACTGTACTTCATCATTGAGGAGAAGACAGAAGTCACTCAAATGTTGGCAAATGAAGATGAAGATTGAACAATGCATACTAGGTGTAATTGGACTCCACAAAGAGGACGAACTGCCCTGGCGAGGAAACGCGGTAGTTGCTATCATTGGATTTCGCTGATGGGGATTAACCTTCTGACTACTCTCACAAGCTGTTTGTCATGCGAGGCTGAGATCCGGACGCCATCACCTCCATGAAGCGCAACCAATTCAACCATCTGCTTTGCTCCACTGCATTTGCACACATGTGCACGCACACATGCAGGCGCGCATGGCAACTTACCTTGCTGAGTTGATAAGATGGATGTATGTTTGTTAGATCAGAGGTGGCAGCTTTCCACTGTCCGTCCCTAAGAAGGTGGCAAGGCTCTCCAGCGAGATCTGCGATGACGCCGCTTCTTGCAGCTTCCCTAGGCGAGAAGAGGAAGATGGGTGAAGAGAGGATGGAAGGGGAGAAGAGGAGGGAGGGAGGGAGGGAGACGGATGCTAAGTGCAAAGAGAAGGAGCAATTTGCTGTGCTCAGCACACCACACAGTGCCACTCAATCTTGGCCCTTCCAACGACGCGTAGACATGTTGTGTCCTCCCCACCTCGGTCAGGTGTCCACCTTACGGGCGGATGGATAATCATCTAAGTTCTAATCCAGCCAATCACATCACCTTCACGTTTGCATCCACACACTCCAAGCACCGCGTTCTCCAACCATCTACCAAACCGTCTTTTCTACTCTCCTCGGCCCCTCGTGTCGTAATGAACTTTCAATTGAATGTAAGCCCATAAGTCACTGTGAGCGCAGCTATTGGCTAAACCTCAGTAGCGCATTGAACTGATTGGTCGAACCGCCACAAGAACTGGTTAAAAGAAATGGCAAAAGTGGCAGCCGTAGTAATTCAACTCTTCTATGGTCATTTGAGCGGTGGTGGGTGCGGAGGGGAGGCAGGCTGGTGGAGCGTGTCCCGCCTTTGTGGATTGTGCACAAAGATGTGTGTTTTTTGTGAAAAAATGACATTTTGCATCGGCGCTAAAAGGATGCTGGCAAGTAGCGCAGCATCGAGCGAGTGGTTTAATGTGCAACTTGTTTCCGGTTTATTGGTGTCTATGTAACCCAAGTTAAACAGGTGGGCAATTGGGGTGTTTAAATCAACGGAGTAGTGAAATAGTGATGCCTACCTTGGGTTTTGGGGTGAGGCATCGGTGTAGGCAACTCACACGCTGAAGTCGTGTATAGGAGCTGTGAAGTGGAATCACCTGTCTGGAAAGAAGTAGTGGGAGGAATTAAACACAGCGATGTTTGGTGCTTTAGTGCGGAAGACAGGAAGGCATGGGAAAGGGAACTGCTTAAGGGACTACCAAAATGTGTGGTAGGGTGTAGAACTTCCTCATATTTCGTAATGTGCTGAGGCCATTGTGAGTGGATTAGAGAGGTTCTAGTCATGATAACTGTGTGGGGACAGAGTTCAGTGCTGTTTGGTGGAGGTGGAGTGTAGGGGCACAGGAGGTCCCAATTAATGAAATGGCCAGATGGGCAGCAACAAGTGGTCTGTGTGTATTCTCCTCCAACACACACGAGCATAATCTTGAATTGGTAACCACTGCTTTGTCTGCTGATGTCACAGATTTGAATAGGGGGAAGAAAACGACAATGGTTGATGGACACTGGTAGCTGACCATTGTTAATCCGTGAGCCTAACCTATCCTCCAAACTCCTCTGCATCATCCACATTGTTCATTTTTGCTCCCATCATTAGGCCAGCCCACCCTGTCCTAAGACCCTTTACGCAGCTAAAATACTAGTCGTTTAAGCCTTGCAAACACTGAAAGCAGTAAGTAGTGAGTACTGCACTCGTGGCACCTATGCTGTCAGCATGGTAGTACTTGACACTGTGCCATGCCTCGCACTGGTAGCAGTGAGTCGGTTGTAGACTGGGCTTTGATATATTTGTTAGATCTAAACGACAATTGCCCCTCTCAAGGAGGTTTTCACCAGCCCCCGAACCCAGCCCCGAATTGTCCAAACTGCATCACATCTCTGTGCAGTTTGCCTCTCTCCACAAGGAGTTGAACGCAGCCATGGCGGCTACCGAGGCGTCGCGAAGCAGAGCCTGCAATAGAGTTAAGTTGAGGGTTGAGGCTAATCAAATGAAGTTCCAAAAGTGACTGGCAAATTTGAGAGATGGTGTAGGGAAAATGCAGAGGATCCTGACGTGATTCCATTGCTTGTTGACAAGGGCGCACTTTGCGGCTCTTTGTTATCATATTTGTCAATCCCACATTTTGATTGTTTTACCATAAATGAATGCGCGAACAGTCCACTCATTACAATTGAATCTGGGATTTCCTTTTCGTTTACCTTGTAAACGTGTTTTTTTTTGTATATGTCGGATAGACTTTGGGAGGGTTGATGGAATTTATGCGAGATCCGCTAACGCTAAGGCGGCGGCACACAGGACACAGGAAGCCTTGGCGTATCTGGAAATGGAAAAGTACGCTGTCTCACCAGAGGGAGTATCGCAGGTAAGCGGGCGATTTGACACCGTCTGCAATCCACTCAGTGCGTTTCCCATCTGCCGACACAAATGAGGTCCCTTTCCGTTGGTCACACTTTCGTCGTTAAGAGATTGTTCTCCAAAAGTCTGATGACAAATCGCTTCGTCTATGCTTCAGACACGAAACGCATTGGACAACTTTGACTTGGTCATGGAGGAGGAACAGGTCGGGCAAGGGGATAAGGCGAGTCCGCAAATGGAGGAACCCACTGCTCAGGTAGTCATCTTGATTTTTGTGTAGTTGTTGCATTGTTGCATTCTGAGGTGGCCCCCTACGTGGGTGGAGTTTTGGCCACAACTGATTGGAGTGTTTCGTGTCAACCCGTAGGATCCTGTAAGATGCCTACTGTGGTAGGCCTTAAGCCTTGTCGGTACAGTGGAACATGGTGAAGGTGAGTTGATGTTGCTTGCCTCACAGGCAGAAGCTAGGTCAGTTGCAGCATGGTAAATGGAATCGTTCGCGCGTCAAAGGCCACACAATTGTGTGTGACACCTTGATAGAGCCAGAAAGGATCCTCCAGTAACAGAGATTTCAGTAAAGCTTGACCGCGTGGCAGAAGCCTTCAAAAGCAACTCGACACTTTTTGCTATGACACAAAGCACTATGACCCTATTAGACTACCGCGTGCACACATTTCATGCTTGGGTGGGCTCTAGTCAAAGCAGAGTTGCGAATCAGCTCCCTTGTGGATTGATGTAGGTGGCTTTTATAGACCCTTTTACTTTCCTTTAGCCAAACGCAAGTGGAAGTTGCCACCGATTGGGGAATCAAGTTCTGTAATATAGATCCCTTCTGCCTCCGTCCCATGATGCCTGCATCAAGTCCCATCAATTAACCGACTTGCTAATTGTCGAAAAGTATTTGATTAAGAGGCATTCATTTCTCATGGGATGGTGAATCACAGATTCGGTAATGGCTTCGGCAGCTGCGACACGTTGCATCAGCTGTGATCTGTTGAGGCTCCTCAGTGGTCAGTGCACCTCGGTGAATCCGCTACATGATTGGCAGTCGCAAGCTCATAGGCTTCAGATGGATCATTGGCATTCAAGTACATTGGCAATGCCATTCACGTTGTTCATGGATGTTGATGGGTGCACAGGCACTCATTGAGGCAGTTGAAGTGGAATGATGGCTCAAATAGCCTTTCGGAACACCTAAACATGACAGCATATTTTGACTTCTCAAACATGGCTGATGCAGCATACCACACTGGCAAGACAACCGGCACAATCAACACTGGTTGTGAATACAGTCACTTCCGAAGGTGATCCACTGCTTAGTCCGTGGCAAAGTGAAATGCATCACTACTTCATAGTATCGAAAATGTCACCGGTGTGTGCACACTAAATCCTCGTACACCGAAACCACGGACATCCCCTCCTCCACGACATGGCACAAGCTACACAAAGAATCGAGTGCCACCATGTACGAGGTCAGAAAATGCGTTGGAGCTAGTTAGGTCACAAGCAACCAAAATCCAATTCCAACCCAAAGTGGCGTTCTTATTCTTCGCTGAATGCCGGACCACAAATAATTGAAGTAGTTGGCACGATTTAACACAAGTGCTCTACCCTCCATACACCACTGCCTTATCTCGTGATCCTCATGTTGAAGCACTCCCGCAACGCCTACTTGCACATACTTTAATGGGAAGCTGCTAAATATTTCGGGTGGTGTTGGAGGGTACACGAGAATGCCTGCCACTTGTATTCTCTTGGCGCTACGTACCACACCTCCGCAGGTGTTAACACGGTGGTCAGCACTTGAAGTTACACAAATGGTCCTTTAACTCGGCTGCAGTATGCGAGTGGTTTGGCTCGAAAGCAGCAAGGATTGGGCACTCCCTTCCTGACTAGGCCAGTCCTACCCTCGCATGGTTGAAATAACCCCATCGCCAGTAGGAAACAAAATATCTTGCACCACAAATAGGGCAGATGATTTAAATGAGATTCAGATAAGCATCACGAGCGAGACAACATGCGAGCCGTAAACTGCATTGCCGAAGTGCGCCCGCACCTTGATTTGGAGTAATCAGGTAAGTAGACGTGAGTATCACCACTAATGAGCTATTGAGAAGGCGATGCCATTGCGTTTTAAGTAGTCATTGCGGTGGACTATGCGTCGAATGCTCTGCGTATCACTATGTCCAATCCCAAGTGGGTGATTCTGCCGAATGGATCAAGGAGGCTCCATATAGCACTTTGTCTCATGACAAATCGAGCAAAATGAGCGTTCGACTGAGGAGTGGTTGTGTCGTCGTTCCGATTCACCTCAATGGTAGTAGATAGGTTTCAATGCTTGTTTCGCTAAATGTACCTTTGGGAGTAGGGATGAGAAACGACGACGCTATCAGCGGAATTGCCTCCACTGTCCTGCGGCTTGATCATGTTCAAGGAGGCAAAGCCTCGTGGCCATCGGCTTCCACGGCCTAGGATATGGACCACTGACGGAATAGTATTGTGCCAAGAGAAGTGCTCCTACAGTGCCATCCTCGTAGCCGAAAGGTTACTGCTATTAGTAAAGACTGCGTCAAATTATTATCAATCCAAGTGACTTCCTACGGTCGCAATATCATAAACCAACTTATTGACCACGTTTTGCTACCCATTAGATATATTTTGTGCTCTTTATGCATCAGAAGTGGTTTCGAGAGTAAACGTCACTGACAAGTTCGATGGCAAGCACCCAGTCGATCAGTGAAAGTAATTTCGTAGTGATAATTAATCCAACGCTGTTTGCACATGAGTCGTTTGCTGCTGAAAGGCAAGAACTCGTAACCTACTGCTCACGGATGTGTGCATCAATTTGTTGTAGAACCATTTCCGAGGCTCCATCGACGGAGGTCACTTCGCACGATATCGCAGGCGATGCACCATGGAGAGGAGGCAGTTGGTGACTGTGTTCTTCCCTCCAAATAAGCTAAGAGGATTGAGTTGTAGCTGTCAAACCTAAATGTTGCATGATGTTTGGTGCTTGGTCAGGTGGTACCTGGTTCCGATCAAACTCGCATGATTTTGTCATGCAACAGCTCACTTGCCTTTGCCTTTCAAGTGATTACCTTACTTTGTGGTCCTAAAATACAACTGGACATCGAGATCTTTTTTTGACTGTGAATTAACCAGACCCATCGCCTATTGCGCCGTCCAATGATCTGTCAAAGAACACTGCATTTGAATCCTTGTTTGCTAGTCGACATTTGTGGAATCGACCAATGCACTATTCGCTCCCCACTTTGTTTCGCTTTTAGGTCTGCTATCAAATGCAACCGTATGCACACTTATGAGGTGCATTTCTTGAGACACATCAACTCCGCCTAATTGTATCCTTCCCCTCTCCAACAGAACGTGTACAATGTGGAGGGATTTGGAGGGCATTGACTGTCCCACTGGCCAACAAGCATCGCCCTCCCTGACTACCTTGTCGGTGAGAAAAGCAGTGGCACTGAATACCACATGGATGGTTGGCAGGTGGGAATGAAGTACAGATTTAAAGAAAAAGCCAATGTCAACAGTATTTCTTGGTTTCTTTTGCGTAACGGGAATGGGAAGGAAATCGAGCAAGTCCCACATCCTCCTCTACCTTTTCCCCAGTGTTCACCTCCGTACATCAAGTAGCTCCGACGTCAACACTGGCTTGTGCATTTCTCCTTGCACGTCGCCTGTGTCTGATGACCACGCATTATGAAGGACATCAAGAATGGCTAGAATATGTGTCAGTGGTCACTCCCATTCTCAAAGAATGGAACTAGGCGAGAGCGAGAAGCAGAGGGAAATACCAAGACAAATACTCCTCGTGAGGTGCAAAGTGCATATTTCTCTCCTGATGTCGTTGATGCATGTCGAACGGCGTGATGCTGGCGTTGATCGCCAGAGTTTTATTCGGACCTCGTCTCTATTTATGGGCATCTGGTGGACGTGGAGGCCCTGTCAACACTAGGAGAGTGACATTTACTTTGTTAAGTAGAAAATGCGCTAATGGTCTCTTTGTTATTGGGCTTTGACGCTTTCAAGTGCCAGTGAATTTGATGGCCAGACTTGGCCTCACCGATTCGTGTGATTCGCGTTACCTGGTAGAAGAAGTGCGACAAAACACTGCCACTGTCTCAAAAGCAAACAGAAAAGCAGTCTGTCCCTCTTCTGTGTCGTAGACATTTGCACGAGGAACATTCAGACTGAGGCTGAAGAGACTTCCGTCCCTCTATTCACAATTCAATCATGTGACATATAGAAGGCGTGAAGGGGTGAATGCGATAGACCTCTTCTACGTTGCTTCTTTCATTTTGTCTCTTCACTGTCTTTTCTAGGACCCCTTTGTTGCAGTTGCAATGTGATGAGCTTCAAGACCTTACTAGGTGTCTAACATATTAGCACGATCCTGCGTCTGACAGACATTGTGTGTGCAGACCCACGCTCTTCTGTACCGCAATGACTGGAAGTAGTGGAGGAGCGGTGAAGGTAGCCAGGTTGGCAGACCACTTCACCATAGGCAGCGATAATCAGTGACACGCAACAATCCCCATCATGTGTAAGCAAACCTCGTTTGGCCTGTCTTGACTGCGTCCGGGTGCGTGAGGGAGGTGGGTAGAGGGTATCAACGGCGTTCATCGTTGTGATCAATGGCGTTGCACAGGGGATACACACTCAAGTGATGTCCACACAGCAGTACTTGGGGATTGGGAGAAGTGATCAGTGAGCGAAAATAGGAGACTATTCCTTACCTTCGACATTGGCATGCTGGGCGTTGGCTCTTCTGCTACATCTAAGTGGACTAAGATTTCATGGCCTGAACTGCTTGAAGTGACGAACAGCATGGAAGTAAGGACGTGGAACAAGGAAGTGGGATCAGGGAAACGCCACCGCACCCACAGTAGCACGAAGAGCTGTGCTGTAGGTGGTCGAAGTTGAGCTCACATGCTGGAGTCTTGACATAGACTTTTATCTGTTGATTGTGGGGACCACCTCTTGTTGACGCTAAAACACTGCACTGGTTATGACGGGATATGAACAAGCATGCAATCAGAAAGTGAAAAGGAGACTGGAGCATGATATCTGGACGGCAGTTCGTACAAATTTAGAAATGCAATATTGCTAGAAAGCTAAGAGCTTTGGAGTAATTGTGGAATGCATCCTCACAAGCACACGCTGTGCTGTACTGTACTGCAAGTGTTGTACCTGTCAAGAGTATTAGTTCTTTCAAAGGACACTGTATTTGCTTAAAGTTGAGTTTCCCTTATTTTATAGCATTACTTGAGTGCAGTAAGTGTGCACATTCCTGATCTTACATTTTACTCTTGTCCCCAAGTCGCCAGATGTCAATGTTGGATCCTACCTCGTGGTGACCAATCAAATTCCCACGGGCAGTTGAATGCGTGTTTGACTCCAGGAAGGTGGCAATGTTCGACTTAGCTCTAAATGTTTAAGTTGTTTGTGGAAAGAACCCAAGCGAGCATGGCCACTTTGGTCCTGATTTTAAGCTGAATGCCTAGAAGTAAACAACTACTGCATTTTGTTTCCACTCGGCCTGGGTTGAGTGTCATAATCCGACGTAGAGCCTGAAATGTATGCCACAGACGAAATGAGGACCGTATGCCATCAAGTACCGTCATCTCCTCTCTACTTGCTTGATCCCCTCCTCTCTCCTTGTTTACGACCCGTTTGGTGTCAATTCGCATCGGAGGTGACTAAAGGCGTGCGCCGTATTGGGTGGATCAAAAGGTGTTTTGTTGCATTAATGATGGGTAGATTGCAACAGACAAGTGCCCAGGGTGTGACCTACGGGTCGTCGGCACTACCACCCGCTGTAAAGCCTCATATAGTTGTGTAAATGAGCCCCAACTCGCCTTCTTTCCTTCACGGAGACTTAGGGGGAGACAATCCTTAAGTAGAGAGCATAGTTATAGTGCATCGAAAACTCCTCAATCTCACGTAGCACATAGCTATGGAGATGGTCCGAGTTGCAAGATATTTACATGCTAGTTTCATTTTAGGAGACCGTTTGCATTGCTTTGATGACGGTGACGCCGTGCAAGCTCCTCGTCGCCCTGATGAAGACCTCAGCTGCTACCAACTAATGCCGCAGCTGGTCACTGGACCTGATCACCGAGGGCGAGACCAATCTGGGTGCCAGTAACTGACATTGGTTGCAGTCTTGCTGATGTGATTCTATCTGCGTGTGACATCTCACATGGTTGATGGATGCAATGCACCCTCGTCCACGTTGAGGACTGTTGCCTCTACGACCTCTCGGGACCAGAAACATTACTATGCATTCTATTAGCCTCGAGAGGACCCGTTGTTGCGGAATGCATGAAACATTCCCATACACTCGTGACAGTCTTCATTCCACCACCACAGCTATCACCTTACCCTCTGACAGACATTGTGTGTACAGACCCACACTCCCCTGTACCGCAGTGACTGGAAGTCGTGCGAGGGCGATGAGGGGCTCTTCTGTACCGCAGTGACTGGAAGTAGTGCGAGGGCGATGAGGGTAGCTAGGCACATTGAGGAGCACAAACGAGTGGCAACATCGGCTTGCATGCACGGATGAAGAGAAGAGTGATGCTGGGAAAGTTCTTTGCTGAGCTAGAAGTCATTTGTGCAGCCGCAATCCAAATGCCCGTCTAGTTCACTGATGAGCAGATCAGCAGACAGGACAGGTATTGGCATGACAGTTTGGGAGACCAGTTCATCATAGGTAGCGATAAACAAAGTGACACGCAACTTGGCATGGCCTGTCTTGACTGTGTCCGCGTGTGTGAGTAGAGCTTGGTGGAGGAGATCAGCAGCGTCCATCGTTGTGATCAATTGTGTTGCACTGGCAATACGCACACAGGTGATGTCTACGTGGTAGCTAATGACGATTAACCGTGTAGTAAACTGGGAAATGATCAGCGAGTGCGGAGCAGGAGACATAACCTTACCATCGACAATGACAAAATGGCTCCTGATCCTTCAGTTGGATTCTGTTGGCCTGGTTCCTTGTAGCGTAAATTGCTTGGAATGACAAACAGCATGGAAGGGGGGATGGGCAATGGAAAATTGGGATCAGGGAAATGTCTCCCGTCCACTGTGAGTGAGAAGATGAGCTGTTATATTCGAGGTTAAGCATGCATGCTAAGATTTGGCTTGGAATTCCAAACGTTGCTAGTAGAGGGCCACCTCGAGTTTGTGGTGGTAAATTGGATTGATTAGGATTGACGACTTCACGGTCTGCATCCATCCCACTGACCTACTGATGGTGCAATAGGCATCAAGTGAAGCCATGCAGTAGGTGGGTGTTTGACTGCTGGCCATCAAACAAATGGCCTAGGGATGAGCGCAGTGCACCATCACCAAACAGTGAGATCGGCAATCGTATGGGGATGCGAAAATCAGTGAACGTGTAAATTTCCTTCGAAAGAGCTGCCTAAGTACGTGACGCCTCCGCCTATTAACCGACCCTTCTACTGTCCCGTTGTACCTGAGTGCGAATCTGGGAAAGTGA
>LWMK02000217.1:100001-118233 GCA_001693075.2 Taenia saginata | reverse complement strand
AAGGAGCACAGCTATATCACTAAGCTCACCACAAATCGACATCGGCATCTTCAGGATGTCAAGCTAAAGGGAAGGATTGTCAACGTAGGGATGCCTGAGTACATGAGTGGGTCGTTGGTTTAAGGTATTTTTGTGGATAAGCAATGAACGACAACATAATGGGTTGCTTTACAAACAAAATGATTATATATTCCCATGGTGGACAATAATTGGTAAAACGTAAATGGACTTGTAGGCACATGGGATTAAAGCTGCCAAAGTCGTCTGCACCGACGATGAAAAGTTAAGTGGCTATCAACAGAAATCTAAGATGACTTGAATAATATAATGAAGGCCACCACTTAAAGAAATCAGGTTAATGAACCTCTAATTGGCATGAAGGAATTACGAAGTGATGATCAACCGATGATTAGAGTGCTGAAGTGGCATTTCGGTGAGGCAGGATGGTATGATGGGTGTTGTCAGCGCACCATATCAACAGGAAGGAGTTATGTGTTGCATAAATAAGTGTCAAAAAAGCTACTTACGGGGATAGTTGGTAGGAACTCAAAACCCGTTTGTGTTCTTGCTGCTTATAACGATTTTGACTGTTTCGCGCCACAGCTTACCTTCGATTCTAGCCCCACCAGCAAAGTTCACGATGCTGGTTGCGAAAGGTTTGAAGAGCTCCGATGGTCTGCACTACTGTGAACTGGCTATTCACGTGCCTCAACTTCAATTCAAGCAGACAGAAGCAGAGAAGTAACTCTGATGAAGCAATCGCAAGATAGAAATGCAGTCAAAGAGACGTCCTGACTTGCTTCGCCGCAAAGAGATCAATCTTTTTAAATCAACACATCGATATCAACGTCGCATTTTAATAGAATCGGCGCGCAGTGTAGAACCCTTGACCATAGAGACTAGACGCTTTCCAAGGTAATACGCAGTTCGAATAAATAAACGCGATTATATTCGGTAAAGTGAGTGACTTGGTCACTAATTGTAAATCACCAACGCTAGTCAGAGACTTGAATAATCTAAGCTTCCTTGACGCTGCTCACCTTTTGGTTACTTGATTACAAACTCGGTAGGAATATATTCTCCTAACTCTCCACGCAGTCAATTTTATGAGGTGGACGTGTCTTTAGGTTGAGAACAATGCGCAAAAAGTAAAATTTACTAGAGGTCAAGTATGCTTCTTGAAAATGAGTAGTGCGCATGCAGTGAGATTAATGAAGCTGCGAACATGGAAGGTGTTAAGTGAAGGCCTGGGAAACAAGTATTGGCCAATGCACACGAGCGGGGCAACAGTGAATTTACAAGCTATTATTTTTCTACACGCCTGTGCATCTAAATGCAAACATAATCGACACACAGTGTCTCTTCCGTGTTTCAAGGGGATTCGGCAAGCTGCCTATACTTACCCCTTTCGGATATGCACTCAGCTATGAGCTTTGCCAAGAAACATGGGCTCAATACAAGAGGGCAATTCAACATTTTAGTTTTTTCATCCGAGTCAGTTTTACTCGTGAGAGTGGGTTTCTACACAAAGATTAGGAAGTAGTGACGAAAACACAAAAGTGTTGTAAAATATCAGGCTGATCGCAGAGCAAAGCGCAAGGGTAGGCTGTGGAAAGAAACACGCTTTTTAGAACGGAGACGGCTTATTTATAGCATTGTCTTCTTAAGGTTATGCAATACCACATGGCACCAACATGCCATCACCACTACGAACATTAAAACAGTTTGTTTTTCCAGCGTTCCAAAAGCAAATAGTAGGGACTGCGTCATTCGCACGAAATTCAATCGTTTACGGATCTTATAGGCACTTGCTACACCATTGCGTCATAGCGGTTTATTAGAATAAAGGGAGAAAGATGCCCAAGAGCTACTTGAAAGGCAGAAATATTAGACATAATTATAAGATGCAAGAAAAGTAGGTGTCAAAAGAATGCTAGTAACAATAAGTACGTCAAATGGGAATGTAAGAAAAGTGGAAAGATTAAAATAAGTATGAGTCAGTGTATGTGATAGAGTACAAAGTGTCACTAAAAGAGAGAAGCAAAATTCACTTTTAGGCTCATCCCCAATTATCATACTAAATTCAGTGTGGACACCACAACAGCCATTTTCTTGACTAAATCTTCGTGAGGGGAATTTGGTTTAAAGTTTTTGAACTCAAGAATTTGCAGATAACATAAAAGATAGGAGTCGAAATATGTGCGAAACGCATGACACTAATTCGGACTAAGTGGCGCTTTAGTAAGTGCAGCTAGTACAGTCTTGACAGGATAGAATAATAAATAGAGAAATGATATTTAGAAGCAGACACGCTGCCAGCCACTCTATGGGCGACCAACATACACTTCATTAAATCACCAACACCACGTGCCGCTTTTACCTTCCGTTTTTTATTGGCAGCTTTCAAATAGAATACTTTGTTGGGCGTTCCACATAAGAATACGGCATAACTGGGGAACTGATACGAAGATTGTGAAATGTATGCACATCAGTGATTCTACTAACAGCTAGATGCCTAAAACCGCAATAAAAAGCTACTATTCTATTATCACTAGTTCTATTTAAGCTGTGATTTTAACTGATGCGTTTTGTGCCAACCAATAACACGGCAAAGCCGCGTTTTCAGTGTTATTGGTTGCTCACGCTTGGAACGTCAATCTCTCTCAACGTATTCCTGCCTTCTCCTTTTCTGTGACCAAATGATCTTTTCAAATGGAATTAAGTGCAGCTCAGGAGTCATGGGTCTTTGCAGTCAAGTAGTTTACATCATTAGTGGCAATTGCAGGCTACCCGCATTGGCTGTTACTTCACCGGCGTTTTGGTAATAAGTTACTACTAACAACGCACAAGTAGAGGTGGCGATTTCGAAGGAACTAGGCAAGGGGTTCAGTAGCCTCGAAGAGACTTCTGTGGCGCGAAACCAATCAGTTTTAAAGCTAACCAAAATCTGTGTTTATCGGCGTTAGTTTACACCCAGGTTATAAAATCTTTAGCAGAGGTTGATTTGCGGTACTTCATGAAATCCGTCTTCCACAATTCACATTTGATTACGTAAAACAAGGCACAAATAGAGGGTTACTCCACAGACTGAATTGAACTTGCTATTTTTAAGGAGTTGTAAAAATTTTGGCCACATTGCCTAGTTGATATTGGGAACAAATGCATGCTTCAGCTCATTAATGTTATAAGATTATAAGTACCGGCTTCCATATTAATGTCCCATGTTGAGTTAAAGTACGCAATAGAATTACAGACTAGTAGTGCCAACTTTGCGTTCACTACTTCTACTTTGCATTCTTCGTTTGCCACTGCAGCTGTTAACTTGTTTATGTTTAAAATGCATATGCCATGCCTCTAGCGCTGAATTTTATAGAGGCACTGTCTATTTCCCTAGCTACCTATCATCTATTTATCCCAAATACCTGAATTAGCCAGAATGAAGGGCATATCTGCAAAGTCGATTTATACTCTGGGTTATCTGCATACAAGGCAATTGTACAAGTAGCTGACCAAACTAAGTAGCTCAGTTCTGCTCACTTTGGTTTTGATTTTCAATAGCATCTCAGAATAACAACACCTTCATTAAATGTACTAATAATCCTTGAAGTGGTGCGGCAGCCCCACCAGCCTAACGTAATCGCTATAATTTGGTGGCGAAGGAAATGCAGGCATTTCATTCATACATACCCACCAGGAGGTAGCGAACGATTTGCTTCGTTTAGCTGGTAAATATTGAAAAGGTGTGTGTTTTTATAAGACCATTGCAATTATTCTTTAACTGCTTTGTCCCTTACGGCGTGTCGCGGTAATAGGGACTGTAAAACCTGCCTGTTCCACTAGCTCCCAACCTCACTAGTAATCGAAATCCACACATGATGAGTCGCTTGTAAATAATCTCCATTAGGCACTTCATTTTCATGTAAACAAACTCCGATTGCAGTCACGTACCAACAAGCATAATTATTACGATGCCAGTTTCACAATACTTTGCCCTTCCCTTTTATAAAAGCACTTGTGAACATCGACTTAGTTTAAAAGGTGGTGACTGCGCAAATAAGAATTTATATAAAATCACCGATAAATAACGCAGAAAAGCACGGCAAAATTAATTTTGTAGAACGGAAGGTGGACAGACAGGTCTGTAGCGGGAAAAAATTATGATAAAATATAGACATTCAGTTAGAGGTGAGAGTTGATCAAATCAGATCATGACTTTGGCGCTCTCCGCGTGGAGGAATTGATTCACCACAAACCGAATGCAGGATGAGGTCAGATGTGCACTGGCTGCGATCCTGTTCACGTACATCGACCAATCGCACTAAACACGAATTAAATTAGGATCGCGGCACTAGAAATTTTTGTGCATTAACAAGTAAAAAATTGTTGGAGGCTGCCATCACCTTCAAAGTATACACTAAGCTCTGTACGAATCTTTTACGAATTTGCGCCTTTAGGTTGCTTTCGGTATCTTCTCTACCTGTCGCTAAAATCCAGCCTACTTTTGGGTTGACAAACCTCATTTGTTTATTAAATTTTCTGTATATTTGCAAAAGGGCCATAATAAACCTATAAATAAACAACAAAATGTGCGTTTACGTTTTATGCTCAGCACGTGAATTATGTGCAGCAAAATTTATGAGCACGCATGAGGAAACGGTGAAGTAAGGAAATAAAACCACACGCACGCTCTGTCACATTGCGCACCCGAAAATCCCCTCCAGCACATAAAGCACCTATATTAGTGTGCGCCTCACCAGTGCAAAATGCCAATGAGTTTTGAGGAGCAAACATTTTATACAGTGGCTCTATAATTAATTTACTTAGATAGGTAGCCACCAAAATGTTCTGATGTTCAACAATTTTAAAAAGGCACCTACATGCTATTCAATTTATGTGTGACTATTTCACCCTCGCCCCCATCAATCTTAAAATGTTGAGCTTTTTTTGGAGCCGGTATCACGGTCAACAATACACCTGGCCTAACTTCAAGTCAACTGAAGTGAATTATATCAAGGTCAACTTTGTTGATTGAATCATGGGCATTTAAGCATACAAATCGAGGCAAAACTTTGTAAACTGGAATACGACCATGCAGAAGTCCTTACTTGGATAGTCGCGGCAACAGTGAGACCCCTCATGACAGATGCTCTTTACAGAGCATAATAGCGAGGAAGCCATTTGACATCTCTATATACTGTACTAAAGGCAGCCGTAATGACTCGTTACTGAAGAGCAAACCATCACATAGGCTTGGTAACAATAAAGATCATGAGTTGTGGATGGAAAGCAATTTGTAGCAAAAATGGACGATTAAGACGTTATTAAAATCCATTCTAGGACGGTGAATAATCATAACAATTTTTGAAGACGTAAATGCAAATGGTGTATAATAGCTTGACTCTCCCGTTCTCTTTCATTTACTGGTGGTTTTAGGTCCATTTATGGCATCCACTTCGTTCTGTACTACGTCTCAGATCATTTTGCTATTTATGGGTCTGGCAACTAGTCGCTTTACAATGGAAATGTATTCCAACACCATATCTTTACACCTTGTCCTGGACTGCTAATTGATCCCGACTATGCCTTTTATTCTCAATTCGCGTGAGTTGTGGACACGAGGCTATCGTTTGATCAGCTCATTCCCGTGGAATTAATGCCACCCAAGTGGTCTAATCATGCCGGCTAGTTCTTCACCCAAGTTGGAACAGTGGAACCCTCATTGAGCAAAGCATGTCCAAACGATGTGGTAGCACTAGAGGGCCTGACCATCCAAGTTTTCTTTAAAGCTCCTCCTGACATGCGTTCGACTCAGACAAACCAAACTAACGTGTGCTGGCCCGTGACAAAGTATGCAATTGTGTTGCTGGAAGATTGGTGAAATAAGGTAAAGACCATAAATGACAGGAGAGCAAAAGCCGTGAATTAGATGTAAACTTTCGCATAGAATCCTTCCCAATGGTTTTAAACCAACGTGTAAGATGTAAGCGGATGCAATTGATCCGTGAATGTGGAATGTTAGTGATCATATGGTGGCTTCAAAATAACACTGGTTCTCTCTTTCAGTCGTCAAATTTGACATTTGTGACTAAAACACCTCAGAACTTGGCTTTGGAGGTATAAAGTCAGAGATGTGCGGTTGATAAGAGAGGAAGAATGCAAATATGTAAGTTGTATCTTGATCAAAATAGTAAAACAGTAAAACACAACTACCGAATGGTTTGAAGACCAAAGCAAGGTTCAATATACGTGTCGATGATGTACCTATTATTAGGCATTTACCTCATCAAAGTTAGAAAACAGGAAAGGCATATTTGATAAATCTCAAACAGTTGACCTTAACCATCATGCTGATGAGGATGTGCAGATAAATATTTTGTGCTTTCTGGCTTCATGACCTTTTTTGTGCAATGAAAATCGTAGTTATTTTTGACCAAGCAATGCAGGAAAATTGTTGATGGTAGGGGTCAAAATGGGTTACACCTAAGCTTGCATATTAACAATAATTACATCCAAGGTAAAATGTTCGCAGTTACTTAATATTAGCGGCAAGATAGCAAAAATTTGCATTCATAACTTTGTTTACACTTTTAACAGGACCCGTGCTAAACAAAACCACTCTACATTGACAAATAATACAAAACAGTTAATGCAGTCCTGGTGGGATGAGCAAGTCACTTTAAGGCCATGGGTGCCAAAGGAGTGAAATTTCTAACTTGTCTGTAGAATCATTAAAGGAAAACTTTCCAATGCTTTTATTCAAGTGAGTGCCAAGTCAGCCGCAACGAACCCTTGAAAACTTCAAAGAATGCCACGGCAGGGCAACAAAATTCCATTATTTAGATCACGTGCATTGTTCTTGCACATTTTGTCTTTGACAATGCAACCAATCTAGCGCTAAGAAGTAGCAGCATTCACTATCATGACACGATAGTTTGAATTGTTTTCGCCTAATTTTGGGGCTTGGTTATGGAGGGTGTGTGGCTTCAAAGAAGGCGGCGGCAAATGCTGTGCGCTCAAATAAATACATTACCATCACTGCAAATGGATTTTCATAGCTGTGAGAACCTTCATTTGGTGGCTGCGACTGGCTACCTATCTTTTACGTTATAGCTCCGTCGAATTGTTTGTCCTTTGTCGATAGCCTAGATTGACGTCAATGAACCCTTCGGACTCGATGAAGGACATTAAATGCTGTGTCAGTTAAAATCACCTCCTTTGTGCAGAACAAATATGGACAATATCGAAAAAGGTATACACGTGTGTCAACAAAGCCGGAGGACCCACTTACCGACTATCATGTTTCATTCAGCGACCTAATGCTCCTTACTATGTTAGTCAATTTGGACATGCCCTTATTAATTATGATCTTGTGCACTCTATCAAAATCACTTCCTCCACGAACATGAAGGCGCCTTTCGCAAAGCATTTGGTTAAATGTAACACCTAGTTAACAAGTCAGAAAAAGTGTTTTGCAAAGCGCGTCAGATTTGTACACGAAATCTCTCTCAATGTTTTACCATACCGAGTAAAAATGAGGTTTTGTGGCATACCGAGAAATATGAACTCTGGTAATTCATGTGATTGATTCAAAGAAACTTCTAAGACTGTTTTGATGAAAGAAAATCACGCCACCAAATATCCGTTTTAGTCATCAGTCATGGTAGTTGTTTAATAGAATCCAATGAGGCATGACTGTAGGGATAAACACGAACAGAAATTCGTAGACATAGGCAGGTGATAGAAATCAAGTGCAGTGTAGGCTGTAGTGTGTGCAGCAATGCAACATGTATGAGTGGCGATTTGTCTAAGGTTGTCAAGGTATAAAATCGTATTTATTGGAGCTCCTACAGAAAAATCGCCGCCTGATATGCTAACCACAAGTGTAAGGTGTCATTAAATCAACGATGAACTATTCGCGGTTGCACAATGAAAAACCACAAAGGTAGAATTACTTAATCTTAACTTGCTACAACTTGTTAACAGCTTTTGTGAAAAAATAAAACTACGCTAAATTGACCAATGGTATTAAACAACTAATGCAATGTGAGAATGTCGCAAAGTTGGACGTTATCCACAGCTGTCAAGTGAGAATAATTATTAGAGACAAGCATCTGAAAGCCTTTACTCATGGCAACATCAGTTAAGCTGCAATGGATCACGTGACAGCCTTAAAATCACTTCAACGAATGTTATGGCAGTATGACAAAATCTCACCTACATAAGGTCACGAGCAAAGTTCTGGCAATAATACATTAAGGAAGACTTTCTAACTCTCTCAGGTAGTATGCACATGATCCGGTGGTGACTAAATAAAGTTCATTTTTCCTTCATTGCAGGAACTGAACTTTACACGGCACCTCTAAAAAGCTTAACAGCTTAGTTGATAGTAGAGAACAAAATATGTTTGAGAAGAATAGCTGTTGAGGCAGAAAGATGGTAAGCACATCAGTCTTCGAGCTCGAAAACCCTAGTTTAGTTCAAGTAAAATGTGCCTTTTGAGAGGTGCATAACAAACTCGAGTGCTTACAATTCCTCTCTTGGCCTGTGCTTATTAAAGAAATGCAAAATATGATGTAAATGAGACAGGATTGAGTACCAAATCAATTAGAATTTAAAAAAACAATGTGGTCAATGCTTCTCCAGTAAATTATGCAAAATTCCGATTAGATTTGGTGTCTAAGTTACAATTTGGGAGGCTCATATCGTCGGCGAATTCCATTGCCTAAACGACGAAGTTCACTTTCCAGTTAATATCATCGATTAGGGACATCTTGGCCAAAATTGCCAGTGGACAGGGAACATGAAGGTCAACTTGAGTATTTTTCGCATAGCTGCGTTGGAATTTTTTCCTTCAATCACGTCTCTGGTCGTCTCATTCGTACCAAGTCAGAAGGTTGCAGGTAAATCCACTTAAGAGACCCATCGCGGGATGCACGCAGTGCTTACAATGACACTGGATTCGTGGATAATAGTCAAGATGCCTCATAGGCCCACATAAACGTCGGTCATTTCTGTAAAGGGGCTTTAAACTTATGAGTTCAAAGCAGTCAGGATGTCAACAAACATTCTTCAGTTTTACTTCGTGCTGTCGGCGACCATTGTGTGGGCGGAGCAAGTGGTATGTATTATGGCTCTGATAAGCGTACGTAAATAGGTGTTTGACAAAGGGTACTGTTTATTTCACTATTTATTTCACTGTCTTCATGCGTGATGTGCATATTACACAATCGCAAGGGGTAGGGATTTAAAACTGGCGACTGCAATCCGACTACTCGTGTTTATTATTGCTCTGCAGTCACAATAATTGGCATAAGTCTATAGAATCACTGACTTCCTTTCCCGCCTAATATTTTACTCTTTTAGCATATTGTGTTGATTATTGAGCTACCCTTGAAATGCCACCTATATTGCAACCAGTTAAGCATTCCACCTTTTTAGTGGCTCGGCTCTCTGCGCTCCAAGCTGATTATCTGCCTTCCTCGAGCAGCATGACTTAAACATTTTGTGCACTTGTCGTTGGTTTGCATGGTAATGATGATGTAGCGCTTCGGTGTGTGCACAAGTATAACATGTTTTGCTGCGAGTGGCAGAAAAGTTGGTGGCGAATTGCACTCGAGAAGTAAATGTTTGTTTATCGTGGATAAGCGGCGTATTTTGGAAGGCCATGAATATGACCTTCATGAAATGCGTAGGATTTTAATTTGTCTTAAGCAGTACGNGAGTGGCAGAAAAGTTGGTGGCGAATTGCACTCGAGAAGTAAATGTTTGTTTATCGTGGATAAGCGGCGTATTTTGGAAGGCCATGAATATGACCTTCATGAAATGCGTAGGATTTTAATTTGTCTTAAGCAGTACGTCCGCAAGTGTTTATAATGCATGATTGCGTGTCGGAGAATAATTTTCGCTTATTATTATC
Source organism: Taenia saginata (assembly GCA_001693075.2). Lineage (NCBI taxonomy): Eukaryota > Metazoa > Platyhelminthes > Cestoda > Cyclophyllidea > Taeniidae > Taenia > Taenia saginata. Next base: position 108,317 of record LWMK02000217.1, on the reverse strand, counting down.
CCAGGCAGAGCGCAGTAGCAAGGTCCCTCTTACCAAAAGCAAAAAAGTAGGATGCACTGTTATTTATGACATTGCATGCCAACATTTTCATTTTTTGATTAAATGGAAAATAATGCCGAAACATGTTTGACAGTTGCACCTATTTCCTTTATTTATAAAGAGTCCGTGATCGCAAGGTACTCTCTCCCGCAATTCTTTGATTGGGGCCAAATGGGTCCTGACTTACTAGAGTTACGTTGGAATGTTACAGCCTTGGGCGACGACTACGCAGATGTAATTACTCTAACTGCACTGGGAGTTTCCATTGCCTACGCTGGAATGAATTTTTCACAGTTCTTAGGTGGGGATCTTATTCTTAGACATTTATATCCCGGCGAAACCTATCGAGCAACGGTGGAGGGACTGAAAGGTGCAAGCACCGTATTTAGTTGCACCGAGACTGTTAAGACATAACACTGTGGTAAGCTTGTCGCAGCAGTTTCTGCATGAAAACGCAAAAGTATATGTTGATTTCACTAATATGAATTCATTGCATGTTTGTTGCAACACAGTTCGTATTTGCGCCACGCATACGTATTATTTGATACCCCTATTAGCGCCTTTGTTCTAAGTGGGATCATAGAAAGCCCTGCCAAAAGCAGGGTATCCACCGCTTATCTCCTGCAAGTTAGTGATAATTGGCAGTTTAGTGATAATTGGCAGAGGATTTCTCCACAAGGATGACCATTTCCTTAACTTGCGGTTGCCGAAATAATCCTTTTTCCACTACAGTCTGCTATGAGGCAAAGTTAACGCTGATCGTAACAAGATTCTGTACTGTTTTCTTCAATTTTGTTCCAATAACAATGACTCGAAAAGGTGACTTCTGCGAAGTGTTTAATGGTGGAATAAAACCCTTGCATGCGAGTTTATTTCTTCCGCATAACAGGCACATGACTCAAGCTGAGCTGCTTACCTCATTCTGACGTATGGCCTGACGACAGTCCTTACTCTAGTTTGATTGACTGGTAGAAGTGATCGCACTACTCGCCTAAGCTCTGTGGGTGCGTAGGTGGGCAGTTGGGTTTGCGAGTTAATGGGTGGGTGTGTAGAAATGCATTAATTTGATCATCCTATAGGTGATTTCTTCTTCTTTACTGCCTTTTCATGCACAGCTCACAAGTTGTAGAAAGGATTGAGGCTAGAGAAGTAATAGCAGAAGTTTGTCTGACAATGATGGTGCTCTCTTCCTCCCTCTCTCCTTAAAATCACGCTGTCCAATGTCCGACCAAATATTTACCTAGGCGTGCAGCTCCTACTGAGCGTCAATTTAGTAGCGATTGCACTGATCATTGGAGCAGTGCTGCTTTACCGGCTAGAGGTTGCCAATAAAATGCTCACTGGTGATGTAGTGCTTTGCAGAATTTTGAAGGAAATCAACGTTGCATGAGAAGGCAAATATTGTGATAGCGGGACAGGTAGTGCATTGATTAAGAGATTGAGACACTTCCATTGCGAACCAAGCAGGTGAATGCTAGACCGGCGTGCCTCCACTCGCACTAGTCTCTGAAACCAGTGTGGTAGGAATTATCGCCACTATCACGCGTCATATCCGCACACGCTAAAACTGACTAGTTATAAAGAGGGGTTAGAGTAGTGTTAGGAGTAGAGGTAATTTTGCCGAAGGTCGAGCAGTCGCCGGTACGGGAGTTGGGCTACTTCGTGCGAATAAAGTGAGAGACGGTCACGAGGTCAACGTCCTTTCCGTAAGCCGGCACTTTACGTCTATTCGCTCATTTCCTTTCTTCTGCTTTCTACCCTCACCATCTCACCATTGACTGCCGCACAATGTTTGCGTCACCGACCACTCTGAAATGAGTTTGCACTGCTTGGTGGACTATGCGTTGGTGGGATGAGGACGAGTGCCCAGTGTGTAATGTCGCATGCGCTAGGTGGACGTGGGGTTGCTGAGCGCTACCCTCACATTTGCCGACGCCCTCCTTACTGCTTATGCATTGCCATACATCTTGTTTAACCATGCCACTTAATAAAAGCCAGTTGCTATGTGCAGACACTTGGTTCTCTGCAGACTGTACGTCCACTCCTTAGCAAGCTCTTTGTTGAAAGCCATTTCGTCGGATTGGACAACCTCTCCTATGTACTGCAAGCAGTAGACGAATGGAATCACTCGTACCTGGATTGGGAACGTAGTTCAGGCCAGAAAATAGGCCTGTACCTCTAAGTCAATGCATTGTTTCCTCAAGTCACTAAAGCGAAATCGTGGAATCCCACAATGTTTCCATTGACCGTTGCCATCCTGCACGGCTTCTCTGACAAAACCCACATGTGTGGAGCTGTGGGATCCTTCCTTCATTGCATTCTTCGATACTTGTCCATTTCTCCACATTTTACGAAAAGGGAAATCAGACGAATCTGAATCAATTCAAACTTATTTCAACCACATTTTCCCCGCTAGTTTGCTTATGCTTAACCCTGTCCGACGTTCTCACTTCAGCTCTTTCACCAATGGTAGGTTTGACTGGCTCCGAAATTGAGGCAAAAAAATTATTCTAAATCTGTAGACCCCTAAATAACTTGCCAGTTGTAATGATCGAGCAAAATTATCAGCACTAGGTTGCTAAATTTCTCAAGGAGCATTTCCTAAGTTGCGATTTACTTGCCTTCTAGCATTAGGCAGCTAACAAGCACAAAGTTCACCTGAAATGAAGCAAGGCAGTTTAGGAAAATCCTGATATCCACGCCATTAGTGATGGCGCAAACGTGTAAAGAAGTTGTATTTGTGCGTACAGCCCTCTAAAGGCATAGCAAAGCATTTTTGTGAAGGAAGAACAGTCAAGGGGAATAGACTGAGGCATCCCCACGGCGACGTAGCTAACCACTTGGTCGACGCGGCTGGGTTTTCTGTCAAGCACATTTCAACTTGTAGTGGTCGCCGCAATCCAACATTGTAGCAGGTAACGAGGCTATCCAGTGACACCTACAGTGAGTGTGCGTGAATGAATTGACTGACAATGATCGAGCGAGACAGGTAGAGGTTGAGGCAGAAGGTGAAGTGCACTTGCAACTGTGTGAGCGCAAGTGAGCTCGGAAGTTGGACAACTTTGTAGTGAGGAAGGTGCGAGCGTCCGTGTTCTAGAGCACTACCCATCCCTCAACCGACACTTCTGTCGCCTAAGACTGACTTCTAATCACCCACTCTCAACTCTGCACCACTTTACCACTGACTGCTGCGCCAATGCCGCATCGCGGACACAATGCTTGATGGACTGTGGAGGGGGCTTCGTGGTGTAAAATGACGCTGCCATAGAATTTGATGCACAACTTCACTAACCATTATGTATATAGCAATGAAAGTAGGGCTGTAAGGGCAGTCTGTAATGCTGACGCCCAGAATATAGTAGTTTATAATGAAGGAGGAAGGTTAGGACGTCGCACACAAGGGTGGGTGAGCAGAACTGATCACCGTAGCCGAGAGGTCTTACTGGTCCACTGATGGCACTGCTGTTGTGATGCTAAGACCATTTTAGGTCAGCTGTGCTCATTTGCAAGCACAGTGAATGGAGGTGGAGGGGAAGGGGCCTGGCGATCTCTCGTCAAGCATCAGATAGTATCGTGATCACTCTGTTTCAAGGACAGCACTTCAAAGCTCCAATAGTCTACCTCATTACACATTTGTATGCTTCTCATTCTCTAACGGTGCAAATGTTGCAAGCAGAGCAATTGCAAAGCACGTACGACTTAAGGGTGCCACGGTATTTGATCACAGGACTAAGAAGCAATCACACCAGGTATATTGGCGATCCGTTATTACAAATGGAGGGATTGGACTTAAACCGCATTATATAACCATCGTCATCCAAGAATCGCATTATCGGTTGAGCAACAACGCACCCACACTCGTCGTTATTTGCTATAGTACTGTCAACTCGTAGTCACACCTGTAGTGAACTGTCGAACATGCCTGCGTTTGTGATCGCAAATAAAAAATCATAAGATGAGCAACCATAAATTGAGAAAGGTCATTAAGAAAGGCTTGATTTAAGGCCAACTTAGTGAGAAGCCTACAATATGACGTCTTGAAGCAGAGTTTGAGGCACTGCTACCAAACATTTGGCGCACCATGACTGTCTGCCTTATTCTTCGTCTCAGCGGGTTGTATAATCGCAAGACTACCATTTTTAGTGGCACTTCTTAACGTTGCATTCACTAGCCAACTTGTGTCCCTTGTCGATGCACCTCACAATGTGAATCATCAATGGCTCAATCATTTTAGTCCATTTGCTTATACTACTCATTACGTGTCAATAGCAAGTAGTCGGAGCAAGGGAAGATTGTAAAGGGAACTAATGGTGCGGAAAGAAGGAGTGACAGCTGCAACTAGACGTGGGACTGCAAATGTGCCTTCGGATCACGTATTGCTACCATTGGAGAGATTCAACATGTGTAACAATCCGAGCTTTAATTTGAGAAGATTTCATGCAGCAACGCTTTAAACGGGTGCTGTGATTGACCGCCAAATTGGCTTAGAATTGCCAGTGAACGGATCCTGATGCATCACATACCTGAAGTTGTGGATTGTAGGGTGTAAAAATTAGAAAATGTGGCTTGAAAGGATAAAGTGTAAGATGTCAGAACAGACAGTTTATGTGGGTAGAGACAAAGGCTCCTCTATTGTGAAGCAGCCCGATTCCTCACCCAGCCGACGTGCATGGGTGGCCTGACAGAGACACTTCCAGCCAGTATTGCATGGGCGTACATTTCCATTGCATGCAACTTCCATTAAATGCAGTGTTTGTGCGTGGAGTAGGAGAAGCTATTTTGCCTCGAGAAGAGGAAGCATGTTTGGCTGTTGAGGTATGCTTGGACAATCATCTGCTCGCGCTGGCGTTGAAAATTGGGCTACGTCATAATCAGGAAAAAGCCATCCTATAATCGCGTGAACCCAAATAACCCATCCAGTCGGTACCCATATTCCAGCGCACTCGCTTCCTCACGGACGCTTTTACCTCTCACCTATTTGGTATTTGATCACAGGACTAAGAAGCAATCATACCAGGTATGTTGGCATTCCGTTATTGCAAATGGAGGGATTGGACACAAACCACATTATAAAACCATCGTCATCCAAGAATCGCATTATCGGTTGAGCAACAACGCATCCACACTCGTCGTTATTTACTAAAGTACTGTCAACTCGTAGTCACACCTGTAGTGAACTGTCGAACATGCCTGCGTTTGTGATCGCAAATAAAAAATCATAAGATGAGCAACCAAAAATTGAGAGAGGTCATTAAGAAAGGCCTGATTTAGGGCCAACTTTGTGAGATGCGCACAATAGGACGTCTTGAAGCAGGGTTTGAGGTACTGCTACCAAACATTTAGCGCACCATGACTGTCTGCCTTACTCTTCGTCTCACCGGGTTGCATCATCGCAAGACTACCATTTTGAGTGGCATCTCTTAACATTCCATTCACTAGCCAACTTGTGTCCCTTTTCGATGCACCTCACAATGTAAATCATCCATGGCTCAATTATTTTAGTCCATTTGCTTATACTACTCGTTACGTGTCAATAGCAAGTAATCGGAGCAAGGGGAGATTGTGGACGAAACTAATGGTGCGGATAGAAGGAGTGACAACTGCAACTAAACGTGGAACTGTAAATGGGCCTTCGGCTCACGCATTGCTGCCATTGGAGAGATTCACCATGTGTAACAATCCGAGCTTTAATTTGAAAAGATTTCATGTAGCAACGCTTTAAACAGGAGCTGTGATTGACCGCCAAATTGGCTTAGAATTGCCAGTGAACGGATCCTGATGCATCACACACCTGAAGTTGTGGATTGTAGGGTGTGGAATTAGAAAATGTGGCTTGAAGGGATAAAGCGTAAGATGTCAGAACAGACAGTCCATGTGGGTAGAGACAAAGGCTCCTCTATTGTGAAGCAGCCCGATTCCTCACCCAGCCGACGTGCATGGGTGGCCTGACAAGGACACTTCCAGCCAGTATTGCATGGGCGTACAGTTCTATTGCATGCAACTTCCATTAAATGCAGTGTTTGTGCGTGGAGTAGGAGAAGCTATTTTGCCTCGAGAAGAGGAAGCATGTTTGGCTGTTGAGGTGTGCTTGGACAATCATCTGCTCGCGCTGGCGTTGAAAATTGGGCTAAGTCATAATCAGGAAAAAGCCATCCTATAATCGCGTGAACCCAAGTAACCCATCCAGTCGGTACCCATATTCCGGCGCGCTCGCTTCCTCACCGACGCTTTTACCTCTCACCTATTCACTACTGAGTATTATGCAAACGTTGCGTGATTCACCCACTCCAGCGTGCATTCACGATGCCCGATGAATCCTGCAGTGAAGGTGTCGGTTTGCGCACTCATCATGAAATGTTGCATGCGTGAAGTGGGTGAAGTGCAATCTCGCACCATCCTTCAACATGCAGTTGACGGACTCAAAGGTGTGCTCTTTGTTGTCAACACAATTGCATTTGCTTTGGCGCACATCTTCACATATCGCACCACACACGGCTGCTATTCGCTTATCGATGGAGCACAAATACCTGAACTTGGATTTGAAACGTTAGCAGTGATGGAAACCTGCCCCAAGTTTTTGGTGCAAACTGCTTTTTCTGTATACCGTTAGACTAAAGTCGATAACTTAAGCATTGTGCCTATCCGACATCCTCATCTTAAGCCGCTTCTCTTTCTTTGTCTGCTCCAAACATAACCAGTAGCATTGTATGCTGATGGATGGTAGAGCATGACGACTTAAGTGGCAAATCCCTCGTCTCTTTGCATACTATTCCTCACAGAGGACTTGCGGAAGTTAATGGATGAGTGAGGATGTGTTCAGAGAGCACACACGTTTTCGCCGTTCAAAGCAAGAGGGACGGCATTTCATCGTCTAAGTGACATTTACTTTTCGACAGTGGAACTTTTAAAGAGGAATTGGGAATTGATGCTTGGTCTCTATTACGGTGGGACGGAGTGTCAACTTGGCATCAACCACAGGAAAGCACATGTCGCCGTAGAGGCTTACTTTACTTTCAACCCATCATTGGCATGCGATTCTCGCAATCCCAATCAGCTCGGTTAAAGACATCAATTTGTACTATAGGCCAGCTTTTAGAGAGGGAATGCCTCCTCATGCTCTGCGATGCTAAGACACCGCTGCCTATCGTCCTCTCCCTCACTAGTGAGGTGACTCCAATCGACCCACGTGGTGGCACATGGTAGTGAGGAGGAGAGTAGAGGGGCTGCGGTGGACTGAAAGGCAGATGTGCTTGAGCGGCACTAACTCGCTGCAAAAATCCAACATATCGGTACCAAATGTTATGCATGCATGCAAACATAAGTCGTTGGGTGGTGTGCATCTGCGGATCGAATAGCAAGGCAGAAAAGAGTGCGAGAGAGCAAGGCGACCTCAGACTTACCGGAGTTGAGGAAGATAGGCCGGATATGTGAGCAAGATGATTAGAGCAGTCTCAATAGCTTGAATGTCGGTACAACTGAAGAGTTTCTCGTATCAGATGACGATCAGCGAAGTGGACGGATGCAGTGAAGTAGTACTAGTGACCTATTCCTAACAGATAGGGGAAAATTCGACTTTCATAGGGGCGACTGAACTGAGCTTGCGCAACGCACTTAAGTTTACATTAGTCACACATTCGCAACCCACCGAAAGGTGAAGTCTTTAGTGCATGTGTGTAGATGACAAGCAAAGCATGCATAGGCAATGATTCTGATTGCACAACCTCAGTTTCATGCCTTGAACAATCGAGTCCTGCCACTCAATGGAGGCTACTTCACAAAATGGTGACCACTGATTTTCCTCGCCAGTTTGTCGGCACTATGGTAGCAGTCTTTGCGAAAATAGGGCACTAACTAGGTGGCACTGAGGCTGGAGGATGCAACCTACAGTGCTCAATAAACTAATGAATGCCCGCAAGCTCCTCAAGGCATTAATATGCCTTGACTTGGCAGAGCGAGTTTAGTGTAAGAATCCAATTTTTAGGCATTCGAGAGCGTTAAAAGAAGAAAGAGATGTCTAAAGTCTGACCCACTAGGCTTTGTGACTGTTGTTTACTTAATAGGCTCCAATAATAAACAACGAAAATGTTAGCAAATTGTCACATTGTTAGAGAATCGGAGGCATGAAAATATTTTCGAATGACGACTTGAATTGACACCGATAATAAATGCATGGATACATCTTTCAAACCCTAAACACCTACTCAGTAAATTGCGTTTACAGACTTTATCCAACCAGCTGAATGGGGCCGCACGAAATGGGATGCAGTCATGGCCAGT
>LWMK02000217.1:6269-97739 GCA_001693075.2 Taenia saginata | reverse complement strand
AGTGCATTGGCGAATAGCGGTGAGGCTGGAGAGGTGGATGTCCCAAGGAACTTGCAATTTTATATGATGGTCTTTCAATGAGACTTTTTGGACATCGCCTAATCACATGGATCAATGTCGACTACGCAATCATCGTGCAGCAATGGTTAAATGGTGGCGATGGAAGGCGGAAGGAGGAGGTGATCGGATGGAGGCAAAGTGTCGGTTGGCGAGAAGGCCAGTGACTTAGTGACTCTGCCCCAACTCTCGTTCCACGAAGGAACCCAACTCTCGAACCGACGCTGGAACTTGTTTCTACGTCTGATCCTACTTCAACCCTCCTTGCAACCGGGCAGTTTCAGTGCATACTAGCTAAATCAACGGAAGCGACAATTGATCGATTCCAAATTTCCTACCTCAGAGGTTTGCTGAGATTAGTGCAAGTGGAAGCAAGCCAGTCCGGAATTTAGCTGCTTGTTTTGCATTGGGAGTACATCAGTCTCTTACTCAATGCACTGCCTGCCCACTGTCGTATTATTTGCCTTCTCATGCAAAGTTGCATGCCCTCTCCATTCTGTGAAGCATTACTTCACCATCGAGTAATCTATTGCCAACTTCCCACCGATAGATAAACACCACTCCTTCAGTAGGGCTTTGGCGCTAGGATCAGCGAAAGTGCCTTCCAACCGCAATATCTAATCAAACAGCCAAGTTCGAACCCATGCAAGAAGCTCTTCATAGAGTTCTAGGTCATCACCATGACCATCCGACCGTCGTGATAGAATCGCCACTAACGTCACATTTCGTGCTTTGCCATCTGATGTAGATGTCGGCCTCGAATATTAAATGGCGATACTTCCCGCAAAACAGACGAAAAATCCTTCACACCCTTCTGCCAACAGTTCTTCTTGAGGCCTGTCAACTCTGTCCTTGTTATTTATTATTCCTCATTGTAACCCACTTGGACGGTTAGTGATCACATTGCACAATTTCCTCATTTCGCTCTACCCATCACGAGTCACTGGTAAACATCCTGTTTTAATCCTTGACTACCTGTTCATTTTCTCAATGTCCATGCACACCCACTTCCACACACTATTGTTCCTCTACTCACCTCATGAACATTATATGCCACCACGTGCAACCTTGGGCGTCAACTTGATAATGGACAACAGCCCAATGGTCTGCTCTGTTCTGCCAGCGTTGAGCAGAGTGTATCTGCTTCATCTCCTCCTACTAGAAACGATTGTAGCACTCCATTAGGAGGCTACCCACACTGTAAACCCGTGCCTGAAAACATTTCAATCTAGTCGGATCAGTAGTCTTTACAAATGCGCTTTCTCAACAGTGTGTGCCCTTCTGCGGCTAATTACTATGTGATGCCCTTAATCACCTTGATCAAGACTTGCTCTGTATGCTCAAGTCTTCTGCATGCACTTGGGACCTGCTGCAACGATTCCACTGACAATGAACATAGAAGATGCCGCAGAGGTCAGATTTCAGTGCTGCACATCTACGGCGATTAACTGTCATAGGTTACCACAAATAGCTCTTTTATTTGTTGTCCATAAAACAAAGGGAAGTTGATTCCGTTGCTTTCATTGTAGGTAGATTTGATGCCATACGCAGCCAATTGTTTCATGCCTTGAGCTGCAGGGATGTGATCACTTGTCTTCCCGCCAATCTCCTTGTCAAACTATGGCATTTGGAGCAACTTTGTGTTGCGAAACCACTTAGTATGATTTAGCCGCAAATAAACACTTTCCAAATCACTCCAACGATATTGATTCCTTCCTTTCGGCCCTATGTAACATGATAACACAACATACAGGCATTTTGTAAGCATGTGCCGCAAAAAAACATGGCTTGTAACTTACCTATCTGTTAAACTACCCGAATATATCAGTCAAATCTGATTTTGCAATTAAAAATTGAAAACCACTGTCAAGGTTCTATTTAGAGATCTGTGTAGCCAAGGCCTAATCAGAACGGATCTACCCTTTTGCCTGACTGACGTTTGTAACTATCGGTTGTCAAAGCATACTTTATATTGAACACTTGAGTGTTACATTTCTCCGCTATCACATGTAAAATGACGCAAATTTTCCAAAGTTATTAAAGCATTCCATGGGAGAATGGCGAAACAGAGCACTCTCAAACGTCTAGAATGAGATAGAATTGTTGACATTTTGAGGGCTAGGGGCATAAACTCTCCCTCGAATGCCCATGGCATCCGATTCGTCATTGCTTTTGTATCAACTGACCGCCTTTAGCCTAGAAGTTAAGTTTAAAGCAGCAGTCCATTCTGTCAGTAGCACCACCTGGATTGAAGCAGATAGGTGCATCGAAATCGCAATTTGTATGCTTTGCTTAGTCACAAAGGACACCACGATGTGCATATATGGGGAGGCTATAGCTTCGAACACGCAATCCATGGAAAGTGTGCCCATTCGATCGCCATTTGCGAGAATAAGTTGAAAGGCTTCCCGGCGACCGTGCTTCAAGTCGAGAGTAAATTAAATGGACAAGAACAGATGCTGCCAGCGACAAAATCTCCATGGGCATTTCAACCTCTAACTTGAGCTTTGTCCAGCTTTTCTACTAGATTCTCTTATGTGCTATTGAAGCAGACAAGAGAGTTACGCTACGTATATGCATGGTCGGCTTCCGTTGACGCACAGCGACATGAGTGGAAATTTTGATTCAGATGAGTAAATGGAACTGACCTCTCCCTAAGTGCATGACAACGATGCCTGATGGAAAGACTGGAGAGGAAGAGGTGTCCACCTAAAAACAAGAAATAAGTTAGGAAGGCTGCACATTTTAACGTTGATTTGCTAACTGCCTGATGTATAAGGTTTCCAAACATTAGAATTGGAGCTTTTGTATGTCGAAGCTTTCTTCTTTGAATCATTTGATATCGCGGAGCACCTCTGTTATGTCTAGTGTAAAAAAGTTACACTGATCAATTATCTTGGTCTTCAAATTGTATTTATTATAAGATTGATTCCAGCTTAGACCTTCCTTAACGTTCGTGTGATAATGGTGGCGTTTATATGCGCTTTATAGGTGAGAGTTGAGAACACAATATTCACGTGGTCGCGGACGAGCTCGCACCTTCCCCTCCAGAGCCGGAGACCCAACCCCAGTAGATTTGGACTGTTTTACCTACCTTTTTCCTTAAATAAAGTGATGCCCAGAAGAACGTGACCTTCTTGTAGCAAAGTGGAAAGGAAGGAAGGAAGAGGAGGAACGGGAAAACCCCGCTACAGTTCGTTCTCAAAATATGATCTCTCGTTTCAAGAGGGGAAAGTTTGTCAGCATGCTGTAGGTGCGACTACGGGATGACAATCCATTAGTGAATAACGATGAGTGTGAGTGCATTGTTACGCAGCGGATACTGCGATTCTTATAATGATAATAATTTTATTAAATGGCTTAAGTCTAGTCGGTCCATTTAGTAATAACAAAGTGCCAATGTAACTGGTGCGATTATTTCTTCAACCTGTTGTTAAATAAAGAGGAGTTCACATGCCACGCGTGCCTTATAATTGATTAGCTTGTGAGATTTCCACATTTACATTCCATTTTATTAAACACCTCCGTGCACTTTAAATGCAGGCATTTACAGGCGAAGTAGTTTGAACCCACACTTTTATGCCCATCTGAGAACGCCGCACATCTGACAGGAAGAATGACTTCTATAAGGTCGTGGAAACTGGGATGCTATGTGAATGAGGCTTGGGCTTCAGTCGTTTAATTGCCCGAATCTATCAAAAAGGTTTCCGGTACATTCGGGCAAAGCTCTAGGCGACTTAACACCTAAATCAACAGAACAAACAGTTCCAAAATACTTATGCAAAAAGAGGTGACTGTTTTTGGATTCGTTTTAGAATTTTACTTTGTAACCTTGACTCTCTGTGCAATAAACTTGCCTCTCTATGCACAATTAGCAAGGCCACAAATTACCCATATTGTCAACTACAGTTTGCAAATACATTAAAGAAGTCCGTGTTTGCACGCTTTCTTTGATTTTTGTTTGAATAAACACTGACTGTACGTCCTGTTTGCGGGCTTTTAAACTGGAATTTAAGTTTGTCTACTCCTGCCAACACCATGAATTCAGTGTCTCAGTCCCCAGTAGTAATGCCGCGTCTAGCCGTCATTGGTACTATTCTCACCCAATGTTGCAGCGCTCGCCTTCCCTTCCTAGGTGGTACTGCAATGCTGGTGGCTCCAAGCCTCCTCCGTAACCTGCTGCTTTAGCAAATCTGTAGTTTGCTCTTCCAATGGCCTTGTCGCGTTCTCTATTGCAGCATCACCCTCTTAGTTGTCTCCTTATGAGCAAGCGATTCACCTCTTATGCAAAACCACGTCCGATTTCCCCCTTCTACACACTCCAACCCGTATCGTACGCTATAAATTCTTACTATCTTAATTTTCTGGTAGAAGTGAAGGTAAAGACAATGCTTTTGGGAATCAACTTGTTCTTCGCTTTGCCTGCTTAGTGTCTATGTACAAGTCAGACCCGACTTATGATTGGTGAGTTTTCCTGTTGGGCATCCTGCGTTTGAACAGCAAATATTGGCTTTCTGTTTTGAGTAAACTAAGTAATGAAGTAGCACAGCATCCGCTTCGCGTAGAGAAATGACGTAGTAAACAACGCGAGAAGGAGATGGTGGCATTCCATCCTACCGTTCGGTCCTCCTCTGTGGTTGGAAAGTAGATGAAAATAGGTAGTGATGGTTTTGGACACCTGGGTCAACTTCATGACAACTCACATGTAAAATGTCGAAGTTCAGTCGACACATGCTATCCAGAACTTGCCGGAAAATGATCGCCGAGCACGGAGAACAAGGAAAAGGTTAAAACATGAATAGCAAATGGAGGAATTTGCATGCTTATTGTGTGGCATTTGAAGACAGTTGCAATTCCTGCTTGAAGATTGTCTAGCATGCGCCAATGGTTGGTGCTATGTCAGACGCAATGTTGATGTGACGTTTTGGTGTGTGGCACTGTAAAGAATGCACTGACTTATAAGGAAGCCATTCCGAGCTCATGCACTCACTGTTCTCTCAGCAAAGTACAAATTCTTGGCGTGTATTAATCATTTTCCTTTTTGGAATTAAAACTAGTTTAGACAGGGAGAAGAGCTGGTAAAATTTTTAGAAAAGTGGTCTGTACCAAGCTTTGAACAGGCTTTATTTTCGTGGCTAATTAAGGCTCACTCTAAGAGGTCGGATTCTCGTCTACTTCCATCTGATTGGTCTATACAGCAGGCACGAATCATTTAAGAGGCTGCCTCTGATTGGCTTGAGAGATGTGCCACAAATTGTGCAATGCGGATTAAGAAGCAAATGGGTAATAAGCATCGAGTGACCAATCGCATAGCAGACGTGGGGTAATATGCAAGAGAGCAATATGATACTGGTTAGAAAATCCACTTTACAACAACATGCTGAGGTCAGAATTTGTTTTTTTTGACTATTTTCTACGCTAACTCCTACCCTGTCATTAGAGCAAAATGGGCTGCAATATTTTAGACATGTAGCCTTACCGTTATCATATTTTACGCAGTGACTCAAATCGTTGAACACTTTTATCCCTCCACCTAGATTAAGCAAGCTTTGGAAACCAAGAAAATAGATCAACGCAAGTTCTCCGCATTATGCTTAACAGAGGTGTTCAGAGATACAATTTGGTTCTGATAAGAGAGCTTTGACTTGCAAAACAATTTGTGATATTTGGAATTCTTATGTGTCAGGTAGACGTGAGGGTAGCGCTTGAAAACCTTACGTATATTTAGTGCATGCCTTATTTCACACTGGAAACCCGATTTCAGTGCATCATCGCGCAGTCCATCAAGCAGTGCGAACATTTTTTGGCGTATATCGATGACGTAATCATCGTGCAGCAGTCAATAGTTAGATGACAATGATAGGAAGTGGACAAAAGGAATTGAGCAGCTGTCAATGGTAGGAGTAGAAAGCAAGAGAAGGCAATTAAGCAAGGATCCCGTTATCTTATTCAACCTCGCCTTCCAACGAAGTAGTCCAATCCCACCACCGACGATAAAAAGGCCGCAGCTCCAACTCCTCTTGACAACCAGCCAGTTTTAACGTATCCAACTTCACTTACTGAACGCGACGTGTAATAGAGTCAAAATTTCCTACCATACAGGACTAATGAAATTAGTGCAAGTGGAAGCATTCTGGCATGGGACTTAGCTGCTTTCTTCGCAACGGGAGTGCTGCAGTCTTTTACCCGATACACCTCCGGTCCCTCTACCGTATTACCTGCCTTCTCATGCAATGCTGCTTTCCCTCTGATTTCTGCGAAGCACTTCTTCACCAATGAGCAATGCATCAGCAACTCCCCGCCTACAAATTAGCACAAGTTGACAGGTGGGGCGTTAACTCTGCGATCAGTGCAAGTGCCTCCCAAACACATCCACTCCTTAAACGGTCTATGCACAGAACATTTCAAATTTTGGGCTGAAGTTGATGCATTTAGGTAACTCACCTTCTGCACCGTGGGAGTAATGCACTTTTCTACAGAGGCTAGTCATTACAACCGGTTCCGTGATTGTTGGATGCCAAATGACTTGTCGATTAATGGTGCAGAATCAAGCTAATGTCATGCTGACGCGCAAACCGAAGATAGAGTAGCAGCCGCGTTTGCAGGGGAATGTGCTTCTTTCCCACAGCCCATCCTCCTACCACACGACCATGCTACTCTGACTGCCACCTATTGACAAGAAACAAGTAGTATAGCTCAAATATTGGAAATAATGTATGTTCAATGGGTTGACATGGAAGGATGCGTTGATATAGTGTTATGTATAAATGAACTAAGCATTTGATGCTGTCAAGGCATGTCTTCTAAAAGGTAAGTCTTGCGTTGATGCGACTCACCTGCGTGCAAATTATGCAGACTTAGAATTTGATCAAATTGAGCGTAGCGAAAGGCCATAACAACCCTTGTGTTGCTGGGTCATGTGCTCCTGCGAATAATCAACGTAACTGCAG
This sequence comes from Taenia saginata, assembly GCA_001693075.2. Taxonomy (NCBI): domain Eukaryota; kingdom Metazoa; phylum Platyhelminthes; class Cestoda; order Cyclophyllidea; family Taeniidae; genus Taenia; species Taenia saginata. The sequence continues at coordinate 90,732 of LWMK02000217.1, read as the reverse complement.
ATACTCTTCATTTCCAATCATCCCATATTCTCCTCTCCGTTAAAATGCCAGCCGAACGGTGGGTGAAGAATTGGGTGTTTCACAGCATTTGCGATTCTTATGTGGTAGTACTTCAACGTGGTCTTCTTACCTTGCCTTTACACGCAGGTCAATGGGGAGGAAGTGTGGAGAACGAACTGTTCGTTATTAACTTGGTCTGAACATGAGTGAGCTGTTGCGAACACGCCATCCTCGCCAGTCATCAATCTGCTACATAGTCTCAACCTCATCATTCAAACCCTGAGTTGACATCGCTCATAACAACTTTGTGTTTTGTCCACGCAGAATCTCTATCAACGCCTCGCTAGATTGGCAGTTTCCTCCCACAGCACAATGACACATAATTGCCATTCCGACCGTCAACCATGATTCCAGTTTTAATGAGCAAGTTCGCAGCGTGACATTGGAAGCGTTATTCATTACGTAAGATTTGAGCAGGATATTTAAAAGTAACTCGTGATAGGTAGAGCGAAATGAGGAAACTGCACAATGTGTTCATTGATCGTCCAATTGAGTTACAATGGGGAATGATAAATAAAAAGGACAGAGTTGACAGGCCTCAAGAAGAACTGTTGGCAGAAGGGTATGAAGGATTTTTCGCCTGTTTTGCGGGAAGTATCGCCATTTAATATTCGAGGCCGACATCTACATCAGATGGCAAAGCACGAAATGTGACGTTAGTGGCGATTCTATCACGACGGTCAGATGGTCATGGTGATGACCTAGAACACTATGAAGAGCTTCTTGCATGGATTTGAACTTGGCTGTTTGATTAGACATTGTGGATGGAAGGCACTTTCACTGATCCTAACGCCAAAGCCCTACTGACGGAGTGGTGTTAATCTATCGGTGAGAAGTTGGTAATAAATTACTCGATGGTGAAGTAATGCTTCACAGAATGGAGAGGGCATGCAACTTTGCATGAGAAGGCAAATAATACGACAGTGGGCAGGCAGTGCATTGAGTAAGAGACTGATGTACTCCCAATGCAAAACAAGCAGCTAAATTCCGGACTGGCTTGCTTCCACTTGCACTAATCTCAGCAAACCTCTGAGGTAGGAAATTTGGAATCGATCAACTGTCGCTTTCGTTGATTTAATTAGTATGCACTGAAACTGTCCGGTTGCAAGGAGGGTTGAAGTAGGATCAGACGTAGAAACAAGTTCCAGCGTCGGTTCGAGAGTTGGGTTCCTTCGTGGAACGAGAGTTGGGGCAGAGTCACTAAGTCACTGGCCTTCTCGCCAACCGACACTTTGCCTCCATCCGATCACCTCCTCCTTCCGCCTTCCATCGCCACCATTTAACCATTGCTGCACGATGATTGCGTAGTCGACATTGATCCATGTGATTAGGCGATGTCCAAAAAGTCTCATTGAAAGACCATCATATAAAATTGCAAGTTCCTTGGGACATCCACCTCTCCAGCCTCACCGCTATTCGCCAATGCACTGACATTTCAACGCAGCTAACGTTCCAGTGTTTTCGGCAAAGAGGATGATTTGGGAAGATCAAACATGAAGGAGGGCTAAAGGTTAGCCAAGTAGAGTCAGCATCACGTGGCCCAACAACACGAGGTTGGTTTTGAGCTTCAGCAATTGCTCACTTTGATCAAATAGTAAGCCTGCATATTTTGCACGAAGGTGAGTTGTACCAGTGCAAGACTTACACTTTGAAAGACATGCCTTGACAGCGTCAGACGCTCAGTTCACTTATGCATGGCACCCTCTATCAATACACCCTTCGATGTCAGTCCATGAACTATTGTTCCAAATAATTGCGTTATGCTACTTGTATCTTGTCAATAGCAAGCAGTCAGAGCAGCATGGTCGTGTGGCAGGAGGATGGACGGCGGAGGAGAAGCACACTCTACTGCAGATGTCCTGCTACTCCACCTCTGATTCAGCATCAACTAAACGCTGGTGGGATTCAGCATCATCATGCCCCATAAGTCAGTTAGCATTTAGTAAGTGTGCTACTAGTTGCGATGAGCAGCGATAGTAGAAGAATGTATTTGTCCCACGGTGCAGAAGATTAGGCAACTGAATGCAGCTATGGAAACCTAAAATTGGAACAACTTCAAGCATAATTTGGTTGACTAGATTATGCGGTTGGAAGGCAACTGCAATGATCATGGGAGCAGTGTTACTTTACCGGCTAGAGGTTGCCGATAAAATACTCACTGGTAAGGTAGTGCTTTGCAGACTTCGCAAGGGAAGCAACGTTGCATGAGAAGGTAAATACTATGATAGCGGGACAAGCAGTGCATTGAGTAGGGGACTGAGGCACTCCCATGGCGAACTAAGCAGCTGAATGTTAGACCAGTCTCAGAAACCCAGTGTGGTAGGAATTTTCGCCACTATCACACGTCATATCCGCACACGCTAAAACCAACTGGTTATCAAGAGGAGTTAAGGTAGTGTTAGGAGCAGAGGTAATCTTGCTAAAGACCGTACGTTTGTCAGTATGGGAGTTGGGCTACTTCGTGCGAGTTTAGTACGAGTTGGTCACGGGGTCGATGTCCTTTCCGTGGGTCGGCACTTCACGGCTATTCGCTCATTCCCTTTCCTCTGCTCTCCACCCTCACTGTTTCACCATTGACTGCTGCACAATGTATGCGTCGCTGACTACTCCGGAATGTGTTTGCACTGCTTGGTAGACTATGCGTTGGTGGGATGAGGTCGAGTGCCCAGTGTGCAATGTCACATGCGCTAGGTGGACGCAGGATTGCCGAGGGCTACCCTCACATCTACCAATGTTAGCCTCTAAGGCGCATTCCCTGTTGCTCTCCTTACTGCTTATGCGTTGGCGTACATCTTGTTTACCATGCCACTCACATCATGCCACTCAGTGAAAACGAGTTGCCATGTGCAGACACTTGGTTCTCTGCAGATTGTACGTCCACTCCTTAGCATGCTCCTCGTTAAAAGCCATTCCGTCGGATTGGACAACCTCTCCTATGTACTGCTGGCAGTCGACGAATTGAATCTCTCGTACCCGGATTGGGAAAGTGGTTCAGGCCAGAAACTAGCCTGTATCTCAAAGTCAATGCATTGTTTCCTTAAGCCATCGAAGCAGAATCGATGAATCCCACACTGTTTTTATTGACCATTGCCATCCTGCACGGCCTCCCTGGCGAATCGCACAGGTGTGGAGTTGTGGGATATCTCCCCTCAATCGAACTGCACCCTCGCCGTTATTGCTTTTGCTTGTGGGTTGGTGTTAGGTGGCAAGCCATTTCCAAATGCGGGCTAACATCCTCACCTCACCCCATGCAGTCGCTAAGAGCCGGTGCTCAACAAATCAAAAGAAATAACAAGAATATAATGTTGCAACAAATCTACAACGGCGTTGCATCCCAAATGTGGTTCTTTAACCAAGTAACTTGTAAAAAATAATGCTGAATTCGCATTGTTATCTCATCGTCGTTTTCACAGGCTTGACATCGCATCCAAGGAAGCGCGCAAACTATCGTCTCGACGTTCCCATTGCTGCCTGCATGTACGTTTCTACAACCGTGGATCCACGATTGCAGAAGATCGGTGCTTTGGAATACCCATTCCTTCGTTGCATTTTTCGATAGTTGTCTATTTCTCCACATTTTACGGAATGGGAAATCAGACAAATCTGAATCAATTCAAACTTATTTCAACCACATTTCCCCGCTAGTTTGCTTATGCTTAAACCTGTCCGACGTTCTCGCTTCAGCTCTTTCACCAATGGTAGGGTTGACTGGATCCGAAATTAAGGCAAAATAATTATTCTAAGTCTCTAGACCCCTTAATGACTTGCCAGTTCTAATGATCGAGCAAAATTATCAGCACTAGGTTGCTAAATTTCTCAAGCAGCATTTCCTAAGTTGCGATTCATTTGCCTTCTAACATTAGGCAGCTATCAAGCACAAAGTTCACCTTAGTAACACTCTGTGATTTTCACCGCTGTCTGTATGGCCTGGGCAATACGTTATGTCCCTAGTTGGTCCTACCGTTTTCTCATGGTCTCTATTACGATAAATCTTAGAGAGTCGCTCCTTTTTACTTCCGCAACTTGCACTGCTGTCTAGGGAGCCACAGCCAAGCTGTAATATCTTCAGTAAGTTATGCTAAGGTCCGTCGGTTTTCCTACAAAAAAATAAAATTTTAAGAAGCCTGCTTTCGCTGTCCTCGACTCCTGTCGTCACAGTGCTGTCATTTCACCTGGTCATTTCTGGCGGTTGGGAGAGGTTTCAGTGCGTGGTTGTTAGCCAGTACCACCAGTCCTGTCGGCCTCCAAACAGCATGTTGCCTATTCACGTCAGATGCAGTGCAGATATAACCCAAAATCTAAGATCAGCAAAAGTTTGTAGGTGTTCAAAGTCTTCCTCTAGAACATCGATACATACAAGTTCAATGCGGTCTTGACAAAATTCATCCACTTTTCTAGGAAATTAGCCAAGATCCTTATTAGTGCGTCACAGGTCGGTCTTGGCAACTTCGCCTGTGATGGGTAGAAGTGGCGTGTACCGCAAGTAGCGACATAAATGGTGATCCAGACAGTCAGGCCGACACTCAGTAATTGACAGAGTCACTGTTTAAATGATTGATGTTCGTCATTCTTGTCAAATAAATGTTGTCCCCAACTGATGGTTTTCAAGGTTGCAGGCCGTTTTCTTCACAAATCCAGGTTCTTTTAATGGCCGTCTTGGAAGCAATCAGTAATGCTGTGTCAGCAGTGCTGATAAAATGAGAATTGGCTACTGAGTTTCATAAGGCTTTGAGTAATGGATCGTAGATGCTCTGGCAACTGTGCAAGAAACCACTTTATTAAAGCCTGTTCTAATGCCGCATTTCCCATGTCTTTGTGCTTATAAGCAAATATAATGGTTTGTTTCCTCCTGCTGTGCAATGGTCTGGTCTGAGATTCTCGCCGCATGAGATAGACTCATTTTGCTGATTAGTTTTACAATGGATAATGTTAACTCCTTTGAGAGACGTCTCATGGAAAAAGGAGCTTGCGTTCCTCGATACTGTGTCTGTTAAACTTGAGCCTGTGCATTTTATCCTCCTCGAGTTTGCCCAATGACAATGATGATAGTGAGACTGGAGTTGAATGTGAGTGGAAGGGAGAGACAGACCCTCCATTTGTGAATGCCCCTGAGGTCATTGAAATTATTCTTGGAGATCATAAAAGCGGCCGAATGGGCAGGGCAGAAGGAGGCCAGGAAGAAGATGGCAAAGAGTGCTTAAATGCTGGCCGTGATACGACTTGCCATGTCCCACAGATCGTCCGCGTGCACTGCCGCATTGAACAGCATGGACCAGATGAGCCACAGCAAATGACATATTATAAATCAATGCTTTGAAACGGAATCCAAATCGGATTCAATGGCAAAAAGCAGAAGAAGCTGTTTAATCATCACTGCTTTGATTACGAGAGTCCGAAATATTTCGTATGAGTTTATTTCCTAGCAAAAGGTACACAATAAGCTTTTCTTCATCAGCCATTTAGTGTGCTGACATTGGCTGGACGAAATACGCATTATTTTCAGAAGACGCAAAGCATGGCCCATGGAATGGAGGTGTGATAAGCACCACAGATGTTGGTAATTACATCTTCGCATATGGGCTACTGTCCGCTCAAAAATTTCGTGTATTAAATATTTTCTTAGAATCAGCTTTTTCTTTTTTGTCTCCGCATCGTGTGCGCAAGCGAATCATTGTTCTACTAATTTGGTTAGGTTGGTATTAGGATTTCTTTGCTCTTGGACACAAGAAGCTTACTCTCTGCACTTTGCAATAAGTGTTTTGAGATACCTTACTGCAACTCCACATCTGCATGCTTTTCTCGCACAGAATTATTCAACTAATTAGTTGAAAGCATTTGACGCGCGTTTTCTGCAAAGAATCAGATTTAAATGCAAACAGTGGGGCTCATGGATGGGCACTCGAGTTGTTTTTGAAAGGTATAGGCAAAAAGGAAAAGCACCGATCACAATGCTCCCTTTTTTACATGTTGATGTTTAAACGCTATAGACTAAGGAGCCAAAATTAAGCCTATGCTTACCTTCGTAAGCACATTGCTCTGCAACCAGTAAAATACACTCCCAGCTGTGATCCACTAACTTCGCTGGTGGCCGCAAATCGGAACAAATCAGCATTGTGCTCCCTAGCTAAGATCACATGGAAGAAACCTGAATTCATTCATGTAGCTGCACATTTCAAGAAACCAACATCTTCACCCTTAAACGGAGTCTTGGACACGCCTTGCTTCGCGTGTGCATTCCAAAGTAAAAATAATTGAGTGCTTCTTCGCATGAATCTCCGTCTTCAAACTGTGCTAACTAAAATATTCCATCGGATGGCATTTTGCTTCTCAAGTGTCATGGGCACTTCTTTCACCGAGTCACAGTTCCTTAATCCACTCAGAAATTAGAACCTTTCCTTAGGTACAGTTAGGTTTTCTTTGCATACAATTGACATTAACTGTCTGATTGCTGTTTCATTTCTCCTTAAAGGAAGGATTGCAGCCATCANCTGAATTCATTCATGTAGCTGCACATTTCAAGAAACCAACATCTTCACCCTTAAACGGAGTCTTGGACACGCCTTGCTTCGCGTGTGCATTCCAAAGTAAAAATAATTGAGTGCTTCTTCGCATGAATCTCCGTCTTCAAACTGTGCTAACTAAAATATTCCATCGGATGGCATTTTGCTTCTCAAGTGTCATGGGCACTTCTTTCACCGAGTCACAGTTCCTTAATCCACTCAGAAATTAGAACCTTTCCTTAGGTACAGTTAGGTTTTCTTTGCATACAATTGACATTAACTGTCTGATTGCTGGTTCATTTCTCCTTAAAGGAAGGATTGCAGCCATCATTATCGTCTGCCACTGGCGTTAAAATGATTCCCATGGCGGGTGCTTTACTGCCTCATTGCAGTTCGTAGAACTCCAACTAACTACTTAACATTTTTGTCATATCTTACCTTTATTCGTTCCGCAGAGCGACAACAAACAATGTGTTCTGGCTTTTGCGGCAAAGCCAGTCCCGTCCTTAGGAGAGACAAATCAAAGTGCTGTAAAATTTGGCTTACAAAGCGGTGCTGAGCGGACGCCACCTATACTAAAGTCAACTGCATGCTCCAAAAGTGGGCATAGTAAAAGGAAAGAATGACTTGCAAAAGCATGCTGATGTATGGGATGACTTATGGTTGGTGTTTATCAAGATGGAAACGAACCCTTCACTGACCACCACAAGACCAACCAAGAAGTGGGAATCGCAGAATAATTAAGGCCCTTATTGTCTGCAGTGTGCATTCCATCGTCTAGCTACCCACTCACTAGTGTTCATGAAATATGGAAACGACTTTCCTACTGATAGCCGTTTTGTCTTATTGATATCACGTTGAATAACCGTAATCTTGCGATGATCATTATCTCCGCATCCTGGTTTAAGCCTCCTTAAGCTTTCAGCGAAGCGATATTACTTTAAATCAAAGTTTTAACAACTTTACAACGGTAACTGTTGCCAATCACTGACACTGCCTCAGCACTTTTCAGGTAGGCTTTAGCACTCAATAGTGTTGATAAACTTGGGGAAAAGAACGCAAATGGCTGTGGGAATAAACTGCATTTCCCGGTGTACCAACTGATTGAAAGGCAGAAAATTACACAAATAAGGTTAATGCTGCAGAGATTTGGTGATAGGGTTGTTGACCGAGGCAAGAAACAGTGGTTCTTGACATTTGCTGATGGGAAGTTTGGCGACAGAAACCTTTGAGTGATTAGCGCAGCGCACCATTTTGAGCCTGAATGAAGGAGACATGAAGGTCCTTCCAGGTTGACAGTTAATAAACTTCATTACGTCTTTGAAGATGCCAAATGAAGGATTCAGACCTGAAGGAAAAATATTACAAAAACACTTCCGAACTATTTACTGTGCTCAAGTATTCTTAAATATTACTTTACGAAGCTATACATAGGCTTTAGTCAGATCGGATGGTGGGAGAGAAAGGAAATTGTAAGGTCAGTACGCACCCTAACCAGCGATATCTTCGCCGTAGGAAGAAATTACCAACTTCAATGCAAAAGTGTCTTTTCCAACATCTGATTGTAGGCACTTTTAAATGTGCCACGCAAGCCACACGAACCAAAACTACACCACAAAAGCTGCAAGGTGATGATCCAAAAAAGATTGACATTCAACTGCACACATAAACATGGTTGCAGTTCTTACTTATTGCTACACGACGCATCAATTAATGAATTATTTGGTGATCCTTAAGACGATGTTTTCCGCAAGCGATTTTAGAGCTAAACCAACCTATTAAATGATATGCATTTAGCATTCTACACACACACACAAACCTACACTCGCCCTTGAGCGCAACTAAATTGGACTCGCCTCTGCGTTCTAAGTGATACTACGCTAGGCTATCAGCGCTTTTCTGCAATCATTATCAGTAGTCTTATACACATACCATTGCTTAGGTGTAAAATAAAAGAAAATTGAATGGAGGTTGTTCAGTAAAGCCCCAATAGGCGATAAGACGGTAAATGCACAAAGAAGGCATCGTTTTTGAGAAGTATTTGCATTAGCTTTTGTTAAAACCACCGCAAATGCCTATAAATTCTTCACTTTATATCTGTTGCACTAGTTTAAAAATTAAAATACGTCTAATCAGTAAAGGTTTCCCTCTACACCCCTAATAGCTCCATGGCCAATTCTACAAATGTGTGGGGTGTATATCTGTTTGTGGTTTGATTGCTTGTCATAGCATTGTCAAAGGCTCATTGCACTGGGCTTTAGCAATTTCAATCTTAGGCATTTTTAGGTGATGATAGGGTCAATATTCAGTAAGAAAGGAACTACATCGTACTTGGGCAGCATCCCAATGCTTGACTTGCCTCGCGCAGATTCGAGGAGAAAATTTCGTAAAGATGTTTGCATGAGTTCCCACCTACCTCAACGCTTAGGTGGATATTAATATGCTAAGTCATTCACACGCCATTCACTTGCTAGATATCACTGAGAACATCACCAGAAAGAGCTGGATTCACATGAGCATTGTTGAAGATTGGTAGGCACGAATGTGGATCTCAAAGTACAATTAACACAGGCATCACGCGGAACAATTAGAGACAAGACGACTGGCATGTAAGCGGACAACCTCGGCACACAAGTCAGTTCGAGAGAACGCACTGACAGGCAACGAAATGCATTGTGGAAGTTGGCCATGTTTGCATCTGTGGAAGTGGGCACCGTGGGGTGAGTTCGTGAAGGGTTCACAATGTAGGCAAAAGTGGGCATGGTGACCTGAACACCAATGGTCACGGTGTGAGCAGCCGTGGGGATGGTCGCATCATTGGTGATAAACAGCGAACACGATCGACGCTTATAAAGGAGCCTTCGCATCCCGTGGAGATAAAGGAGCTGGTTGACGGTGTACATGTGAATGTACCGCCGCTTTGCGGTCAGGTAGACACACATTGGTTGCCTTGCCGATTTCGGCGATTCAAGATGCTTGACTTTTTCAAGCAAATGAGTGCATCGCATAGGTTTAGCTGAATGATGACTGCTGCCTAATTTTATCTTGACACATTTTGCACTCTATAATGACTAGATCCAACCATTTTGCCTTCATACATACTTCCTTATGCTGCGCCAGAAGCAAACTTCTCGGCTGTATCTCATAAGTACGAAGTACCCGAACGGGCACACCGTTTTCATATAAGAATAAGGCGCATGAAGATGAGGATTTACGTGATTTGAGGCTTAAAACTCGATGGATGTACAGATTCCTGCTAATGCGCATGTCCATTTAGATTTGACAAGTTAACCTGTGATGACACGGCGAAGACGCTGCGCTACTTTTCATTCGTTTTGATGTGTCCTTGATTAGAATAAAACCTCCTTAGCTTACTGCCGATTGTAGTTGTGTTCTAGTTATTTGAGCTTTTTGGTTATCTTGCCACTTCCTTTGCTCTTTTTACACACTTTACAGCCTCTATTAGGATATTTGTTGCCTTAATGCTCTTACAACACTTGGTTAGGCACGAATGTGGATCTCAAAGTACAATTAACACAGGCATCACGCGGAACAATTAGAGACAAGACGACTGGCATGTAAGCGGACAACCTCGGCACACAAGTCAGTTCGAGAGAACGCACTGACAGGCAACGAAATGCATTGTGGAAGTTGGCCATGTTTGCATCTGTGGAAGTGGGCACCGTGGGGTGAGTTCGTGAAGGGTTCACAATGTAGGCAAAAGTGGGCATGGTGACCTGAACACCAATGGTCACGGTGTGAGCAGCCGTGGGGATGGTCGCATCATTGGTGATAAACAGCGAACACGATCGACGCTTATAAAGGAGCCTTCGCATCCCGTGGAGATAAAGGAGCTGGTTGACGGTGTACATGTGAATGTACCGCCGCTTTGCGGTCAGGTAGACACACATTGGTTGCCTTGCCGATTTCGGCGATTCAAGATGCTTGACTTTTTCAAGCAAATGAGTGCATCGCATAGGTTTAGCTGAATGATGACTGCTGCCTAACTTTATCTTGACACATTTTGCACTCTATAATGACTAGCTTTAACCATTTTGCCTTCATACATACTTCCTTATGCTGCGCCAGAAGCAAACTTCTCGGCTGTATCTCATAAGTACGAAGTACCCGAACGGGCACACCGTTTTCATATAAGAATAAGGCGCATGAAGATGAGGATTTACGTGATTTGAGGCTTAAAACTCGATGGATGTACAGATTCCTGCTAATGCGCATGTCCATTTAGATTTGACAAGTTAACCTGTGATGACACGGCGAAGACGCTGCGCTACTTTTCATTCGTTTTGATGTGTCCTTGATTAGAATAAAACCTCCTTAGCTTACTGCCGATTGTAGTTGTGTTCTAGTTATTTGAGCTTTTTGGTTATCTTGCCACTTCCTTTGCTCTTTTTACACACTTTACAGCCTCTATTAGGATATTTGTTGCCTTAATGCTCTTACAACACTTGGTACGCTACCATTGATCATCTTCTGTTGAACTGAAAACCCCTCTCTTATTTATTGTTCTTTCGTAGGCATATGAGTTGCTCACCTTCCTCTAGGGTTTCCATCCCATTACATTTGGATTCATTTACAACCGCAGAACATCACAGCATCGCTTGCCTTAGCGCATGACAATTTTGGGAGACAATAAATCCTATTTAACTTCTGGTGACAACGGATTGCGTGTTGTTCTGTTGCAGTGTATTCTGACCAGTGAGTCACAGCCGGCGCTGCTTATTGAAGCGGTCTTGTACACAACATCGAGCAAATAAATTTGCACTTGGTTTATGTGGGTGGTGCTTTACCACACGTAGGAATTTTAAGGTAGTGTGTAGGCAGCGTCGCATTTTTTACATTAATACAATGCGATTCGGAACAAGTCCACGTTTAACTGAATTCCAGGACTCTATTTCCTTACAAATTATAAATGTGATGACAGAAACATTGGTTGGTCGTCCTTTCCTTGGTCGAATATGTAGAATTCTATGTGATCAAGAGGTTTTCGTGTAGCTTTCTACTTCGTTGGACTTTGCGTGGATGCTTGTAGTCATTCACTTGAACTCTTCATATAGCTGTGTTGAGCTGTCCAATGCCTGCGCAGCATGTTTTCACTAGCGATCAGAGAGTGTTACAGCAGCTTGGTTCGAAATGATGAGCATACTAAGGCCTTAGCCATGGTTGGTGTTGGCCAAAGTCTTCCAGTTGACGATGTATTCTAAGGTACCAGTGATCAAATCAACAGAAGCGAATGACAGTTGAGTTAATATTAAAAGCCTATGCCGCAACTGTCGTCGAGTCCGAGGGATCGGGTTGCAATGGTTAGGACAAGGATAAGAGGTGGAGCAGTCAAAACTGGCATTTGAAGTTAACAATAACTCTGAGCTAGAGAAGAGATGCTAAGTTAGTGAGCTTCATCATAACTGATAGATTAGAGGCATTTAAGAGCTGCTACGCAGAACTGTATGCCCAAGTAATCTTTGTATCTATTCCTCTCCGATATTGTCATTTAACTCGAAGCACCAAAGAGAAAGAGTGAGAAGCATTGCAACTCCTTGGTCGTGAATCCATAACCGCCAAAAGTAGATCCCTTTACTGGTTCGTCACTTGATATCTGCAATGCATCGCTTTAATGACTGACTTTCCGTTGCGAACCAGCGCAGGCATCATGCATTAGTGGCGGCACAGGAGACAAATTGTCTTTACTTGGCGTGAGAGTCTACACCAGTTTCATGCACTGTTTCCACCTTATTCTGCTTCAAAAGAAGGAGTAAGGAGCCACAGGAAGGAAAAATGACTAAGTGTGGTGAAGTGAGCTGGTGGGTTTGTGGGTGATGGCGTGATGGCAAAAAGTGGTGTTTAAATTAATTTGGCAACCAGTTGTCCACCAAACGAACGACCAAAGGAGATTTAATTTTGATCAGGTTGAAACTGTTGCATCAGTCGTCTAGAACGAAAGGGTAGGAGGGAAGGATGAGATTAATGCATCTTTGCATCAATACGCACACAAAAGCACACAAGTTTCCACACATTCCCATGCTACACCAATTAAGGTCACTCTCTAAAGAAACGAAAATAAAAATGAGCAGTGACACTGGAACAAACCCGGGTAAATAAATAAACAGGCTAAGGCGCATAGTAAAGATGGCATGAATTAATCCAGTGTCATTGGAATAATCATATTATGACATGTCGCGAAGAGCAGACGCGAAACGAAGTCTTTGCTTTTGTTGCAACTACTTCTGTACTCACAATTCCCACCCTCCATTTCACCACATAGGCTAAGTGGCACTTCTAAACGTCTCAACACAGCGTTCATAAGTGTACATCAAGCCCACGCCCACAACTGCAATTGGTATCAAATCACTGCCGTTTGTGGCATTTCGCCTCAGTTGAAGTTGGATGTTGGCACTATTCATTGCGTCCTTTAAGCTTTAAATGGTTGAAATGATATCTGCTTTTCTCTTTTTTAGTTTTATACGTCAATTTTAGTGAAAAAGGAGGCTATGAGAAAAAAAAGAACTGAATTTATGCGATTGTTACATAAATAGGCTGCCGGGCACATGATCGAAAGGGCGCAATGTAATCCATTTTGGAATTTCGGTGAAGGACACTCAATGTCAAGACTTTTATTGTCTTGCTAGCATGTAAAAGCAAATAAATTGGTTATTTTTTCTATTAATAAATACACAACTTGGTTACTTGCTCTTTTAATTTTGGCGATCTCATTCCGAGCATAGAAATTACTACTTATGGAAAATTTAATATTTTCTAGTCCTTAGTTTATTGCAACCTGGAGAATATGATGATGGTATGTGGCGTTGGGTATTATCTTTCCTCTTTTGAGTTCACGGTCGTTACGGCGCGGTGTAATGCGGTACCTAAGATCTGTAGGCAATCTAAGCGGAGGCTGAAAACTGAGCGAGTATAAAACTTTTCCACTTGCCCACTTGTCAGAGACGGTCAGTGGTCTTGGCATGCAATGTGTAGGCTTTGGTAGAGAATAAGTTAGTTGTACACGGGCAAGAGGGGAGTATAGTAGCAAATGAGTTGATTTTTCACTGGTGGATGCCTCTGGCCCCACCAATGTTGTGTTTGTCTGGATCTCAGTCACCTTAGCAGCCCACGCTTATTTGGACCTGACCTTAACGCAAGGAANTCTATTAATAAATACACAACTTGGTTACTTGCTCTTTTAATTTTGGCGATCTCATTCCGAGCATAGAAATTACTACTTATGGAAAATTTAATATTTTCTAGTCCTTAGTTTATTGCAACCTGGAGAATATGATGATGGTATGTGGCGTTGGGTATTATCTTTCCTCTTTTGAGTTCACGGTCGTTACGGCGCGGTGTAATGCGGTACCTAAGATCTGTAGGCAATCTAAGCGGAGGCTGAAAACTGAGCGAGTATAAAACTTTGCCACTTGCCCACTTGTCAGAGACGGTCAGTGGTCTTGGCATGCAATGTGTAGGCTTTGGTAGAGGATAAGTTAGTTGTACACGGGCAAGAGGGGAGTATAGTAGCAAATGAGTTGATTTTTCACTGGTGGATGCCTCTGGCCCCACCAATGTTGTGTTTGTCTGGATCTCAGTCACCTTAGCAGCCCACGCTTATTTGGACCTGACCTTAACGCAAGGAAGAGGCCAATGTGCACACGATAATCGCTGCAGCAAGTTTCACTCCTACCAAACTCTTAAGGGGTTTTAGCTGTCTGTGACTCTTCTTAGCATTTAGACAAACGGACCCTTGGCTTTAAGCTTGTGAAGTGCACGTGCTCGTTCAATGGATAGAAGACAAAGTTATAACGAAATTCAGTTTGATCGTGTCGAGGGTCGATCAAACTAATCGCTTCCACCTGAACACTTAACTCATGCTTTTGATCAAGCAATGATTCTCGAAACGAAGTCGTCTCTTCATGACAAGGTAGGCTAGAAACAGAAGTATAGTATCGAAGGGATGTGAGTGCGTTAGCTGGGCTAACTGAACAACACTATTATATCCCGACTCATTAATCGCATCCCTCTTTCAATCGTAGTTATTCTGCTTTTCATTCATGATGAAGTAAACAAAAGCCAATTACGTTTGAAGTAAGTAAAACGATCAACGAGTACGCATAATTACAGAATGACACAAAGGAATCCAGTGGTATGCGACATCATCTACACACATGGAAAGCAAGCAAGTAAGAAAGAATGAGTCACTTGAAATTGGGGCTAATGCTTAAAACTGGGCTAAAAAAGAGCTAAAATATGCAGGAGTTAAAAGGTCTTCCTCTATTGCTGATCATACTATTGTCAGGGTTATTGCTATTTTCACGGATGGGGCCCATAACAAAAAATGCACCAAGCAAGTATTTAAAAGCTACCAGCGTACGATAGCATTTTTGGCCTTGGACTATAAACAATCGTTTGTGGCTGATAGATACACCCACGCAATTGTTAGACACTCTCAAAACAATAGAAGCCTTGCATTTGACACCTTTTGGAATGGTATCCTTGCAATCTCTCAACCCATCCCATTTGAGTACAGCTAACTTCATTTGACCACAAGAGCAAAAAATCTGTCATTCAGTCAGGATTGAATCCATGGTCTATCCTGTTGCGAGCATCTGCTGCTGTAGTCTATGCAATAGTGTATGAATTTTTGTGTTTCTTGTGCCAGCGATTCTCGATGTAAAAGTCCTACTAATTCAATTTTAGTAGCACTAATGTAATATCAAAACCACATTGTCAAGGGTAGATACCATCCGTCTACTTCACTATGCTGCATCTTATTTACACTAATCATTTGGGCCAATTATGATACATCTCTGCGTGCAGGCAATTAAAATTGGATTTTATTGCCGCACTGCACCATTCACGTGGCGTTGCACTTAAAAATATCCATCAAATAGTGCCATATAAAATTATGCTATCTCGTACACAATATTGCCTTTTGTATACCGTCTCCGTTTCAAAACCCATCTCATTTTCTACAGTTATTTCCTTATAATTAGCGCTATGCTCGTTCTGATACACTCTACACTATAAGGCCACTCTTGCGTGTGACACTAACAGGGACGAGAATGGCAGCAGTAGGGTAATGTATTCTCATTTTATTGAGCGCAGTTATACTAGCAATTCTTGCAGCTGAGCACCAAGGCAGCTTGCTGGATCTCAGTGAAACAGAAAAGTGAGTGTGTAATTTGTCAAATTTGCATTTTGATGTGCAATACGTTCAAAAAAACCAGTGGCCCCTGCAATTGCGTTCGACTGCTGACTGCGTAGCATTGTTGCACAGCTGCCTATTACTGCCTAAACTGCCGATGAGATTTGATGTGATACAATGCAATATTTGCCCTGTACTGTCAACCAAGCAACGCTTACCGATTAATAGGGAGGTGTATCAGCAGCATTCAATCGCATTCTAAGCAAATAATGCTAGATAAGCATCTGTAAAGCAGAAGAGACCAAGGCATTTCAGTAAACAATCATTATGAAGTATGCTTAATAGATAAAGTAATGCCTACAGCAATGGTATGAAAACATGTGTTCTTGCAATGGTTCTAGCGTTGAAAATCCGGCGTAGCATTCTGTGCAGTGAAGGCGTACTTCTGAATTATCCAGTCTCATGACTGCAATGTGGTACGATGAGGTACATACATATAGGGGGAGTTTGCATGTGATGCTAATGCTACGGTTGAGGAGCAGAGCACATTGGGTTTAATCAGATATCAATGCACGCAAACTTACAAATATGTGCTTCGATGAAATGGCGGCGAAGCAAATCAAAGGTTTCGAATAGACTGCGACAAACATAGCACATACTGTGATTCCAAGCTATTTTCGAGCATCAAAAGAAAGTGCTTGCGTTAATTTTAACACACATAATGACAGGATGGAGGAAACGAGGGAGCGTTTCGTAAGCTTTCTCACCTTTTTGATGCAATAAGAGCGTTCCGAGGGATTCGCGACGCCTTGGGCACATGGGACAGTCAAAACCCATCCTCACTTAAGCATAATATTCATGTGTGAAATTAGATGCTGAACAAGACTTTGTCGTTTACATTAAAATAAGCATTGTTCCTTTCAACACAATGTAACTATTTAAAGCTGCTCCTGACNCAACGCTTACCGATTAATAGGGAGGTGTATCAGCAGCATTCAATCGCATTCTAAGCAAATAATGCTAGATAAGCATCTGTAAAGCAGAAGAGACCAAGGCATTTCAGTAAACAATCATTATGAAGTATGCTTAATAGATAAAGTAATGCCTACAGCAATGGTATGAAAACATGTGTTCTTGCAATGGTTCTAGCGTCGAAAATCCGGCGTAGCATTCTGTGCAGTGAAGGCGTACTTCTGAATTATCCAGTCTCATGACTGCAATGTGGTACGATGAGGTACATACATATAGGGGGAGTTTGCATGTGATGCTAATGCTACGGTTGAGGAGCAGAGCACATTGGGTTTAATCAGATATCAATGCACGCAAACTTACAAATATGTGCTTCGATGAAATGGCGGCGAAGCAAATCAAAGGTTTCGAATAGACTGCGACAAACATAGCACATACTGTGATTCCAAGCTATTTTCGAGCATCAAAAGAAAGTGCTTGCGTTAATTTTAACACACATAATGACAGGATGGAGGAAACGAGGGAGCGTTTCGTAAGCTTTCTCACCTTTTTGATGCAATAAGAGCGTTCCGAGGGATTCGCGACGCCTTGGGCACATGGGACAGTCAAAACCCATCCTCACTTAAGCATAATATTCATGTGTGAAATTAGATGCTGAACAAGACTTTGTCGTTTACATTAAAATAAGCATTGTTCCTTTCAACACAATGTAACTATTTAAAGCTGCTCCTGACCTCCTATGCACTTGCATGCATATCTCTGCATACAAAGGTGCTTTTACTTATGTATGCACTCATATGCACGACAATGTGTGTGCTCACTAGGGTCACCTTAAAATTTAAATCTGCTTACCTTGGTGCACACGTTCCAAGTGTGCCAAGCATAAGACGATGCTTCTAGATGTGGCCATGCACAAGTTGCATATGTAGGCACTCATTATGGTTGAGAGAATGGCGAGTTGCTTAAGATCCTGCGACGAGGCTTTTTGGGAACATAATGAGCAGGCAGATAAACTTCACGATCAGCTCTCAAATAGGCATGTAATTACAACACAGAGCATCGGTCATCGTGTGCTTGACCAAGACTTGAGGCGACACAGATGTGTGGTCAGGTTCACCGCATTTAACTTGCTTCTTCGTTATGCGTCACAAGTGATGAACAGCTAAATAAAATTTGGTTTTTTTCTCCTGCAAAGAATGAGAAATCGAATATTTTGAGAAGAGGACTTTATTTTAGTATGCTTGAATTAGTGCCCATCGCTTCTTGGCAGCAGGGACCAAAGGCTATTTTACAAATCTACATCGCATAGAACGCGTATAAATTTATGAGCTATCGTTCCAAGTAACCCCAATGATTATATCAGCATTCTTTGAGCTCCCACGACAGCTTTTGAAGTAAGACTTAATGTGTAATCAAATAACATCCTGGATCTTATCTTAGACTTGCATGCTATTGAGGCGTTGAAGAGCAATGGTCGCGTATTTGGACACAATAGAATAGTAGAAGCACTTCCTTGCTTCTTTGTTTTGCCTTTAGAGTAAAAGGCTGTGCCACTTAAGCTTAGGACTCCTATGTAAAGAAAAGAATTTGTGTGTTAACGACTCAAAACAATAGGCAATTCGAACTGACTGATTCGTGTATGCTAGAACTGATGTCCCATTACGATTTTGCTATCAAGGAGAAAATACTATGAAGTATGAGCTTAAAACAAAGAATGGGAGCCGTCACTCTTAAGCACCGAAAATCCATGTCTATAAAAGATGTCTTCAATCCTCCTCATAGCTCCACGCACTATTTCTGCTCATTATCGTGTAGCGTCTAGAAGNATGAGCTATCGTTCCAAGTAACCCCAATGATTATATCAGCATTCTTTGAGCTCCCACGACAGCTTTTGAAGTAAGACTTAATGTGTAATCAAATAACATCCTGGATCTTATCTTAGACTTGCATGCTATTGAGGCGTTGAAGAGCAATGGTCGCGTATTTGGACACAATAGAATAGTAGAAGCACTTCCTTGCTTCTTTGTTTTGCCTTTAGAGTAAAAGGCTGTGCCACTTAAGCTTAGGACTCCTATGTAAAGAAAAGAATTTGTGTGTTAACGACTCAAAACAATAGGCAATTCGAACTGACTGATTCGTGTATGCTAGAACTGATGTCCCATTACGATTTTGCTATCAAGGAGAAAATACTATGAAGTATGAGCTTAAAACAAAGAATGGGAGCCGTCACTCTTAAGCACCGAAAATCCATGTCTATAAAAGATGTCTTCAATCCTCCTCATAGCTCCACGCACTATTTCTGCTCATTATCGTGTAGCGTCTAGAAGGAGCGCAAACTGATGTTGTTGGCTGATCATTAATAGTAATTTATAGACCTGAATCTCACACTCTGGGAGTCGCTCGGTAAGTTTTGCTTCCTGATGGCTAGGGACAAGTTCAAATTTGTAGCCTACTGCTTGCATAGAAGACTCTCTTATCGCGATTGCCGATTCCGCGCTTCAATGTATGGGATGCTTTGGGTAAAGGAGACGACCTCGTGAACAATGAGATTTATGCTTACAGAGGTAAGGTTTGCTTGCAACATTAGAGTACGACTGACTCAACCACTTAATTGGAAAATTTGTGTGCTTGAGGCACCAAGGTTTTATCCAATTCGCATTAAGTTGGATCGAAGTAAAATCTAAACAAGTAGCGTCTTTAACGGCAACCATGGTGGGTAGTGCAGATAAGACAATCATCGGGTTGACTCTAACTAAATCCATCCCTTTTCCTCCTTTACACTTTCTTTTAAATTTTCAGCCTTTTTCGTTCATTTAGCATGAATGGCAGGACAGAAGTAGGCACGCATAAGCTGTATGGTAATTTGCTGTTTCGCAGTGTTACAGTCACTGCCGGTGATGACCTTTGACATATTTGTGGAAATTGGATGCCAAGCGTTAGACAGTCGCTTCTCCTTTACACTTCCAAAAGTAACCGCTACTTTTAAAAGAACGCATAATGCTGCATTACATTCAAATGAAGCCTTTATAAATGCTAGCGCTGGTCTTTGAATTGCATCAAAGCAGCATTCTGTTCAAAAAGTGCACAAGTGTGCACCCCAGCTGCAGTCAGGTTTAGCGAAAATGTTGGCTTAATTACGATGCTGAAGAGACAAGTGGAAAGTGACAGGACAAATTTTGAGCATCAGAGTGTTTGTAAGGCAATTTTGCACTGCTGGCTTCAGTTAGAGCTACATGACAACGACGTGAAAATCTCTTACCCGCTGGATGGATGAGAGGGTTGGCAGTACAGTTGACGCAAACTAAAACAGCTGCATTTTGAATCTCCTAGCGACAGTTGCTAAAGCCAATGCTGATGGCGCATTTAATGTTATTACGTGGTGATATTGGTTTGCATGAGATGGGTAATGGTCGTCTCGATAACATCCCCAGATTATTTGCAGACTATGACTTCGGTTTCCAACGTATGGTAGAGTTTCCGTCACCTTATAAAACGCCAATGCCTAGTGCTTCTCTCAAATGCGCGCAAATGTATTTTAACTACCCAGCTTAAACAAAAGTGTAAGGCTGAAGGCTGTTAGTACTTACAGCTTGAGGGAATGTAGAGACATTCAGTGTTGTTGCTGGAAACTGGGCACCATCCTGTGCGATTCCACGCGCTTTACGGGATAAGCATTTAGCATTTTATGATTCCCTGAAAAGAAACTGTAGCCTTTTGACATTCCTCGACAAATAGTTAGCGTTTAGCTTGGTCTAGAGGAAGTCAGTAAGAACTTTTCGTGTGTGGAGTAATCCAGTTTATACGTCCACAAAGGAGGCCATACTAGGAAGTTAAGCCTGACCTGCTCTAATTATACTAGACGGTTTTTCGGTAAGCTAAGCAATGGCGCAACAGGAATTCGTGCCATTCCTTCTTGAGCTTGAATACAAGAGCTACAATTAATAAAATGGATCTATGATTCCCACACTAATATGGACCTGGTTAGCAATAAGTCCATACAAATACTCGCATTCTTCGTGAAGACTGAGGGGCGCCTGTCTAGCTGCATCATCTAAGCAGCCATAATGCCTCATTGAGTTGGCTTAGATGGTGCATTATAGCGGCCACCAACGGGTGCGTAGGAAGCAGTCAAATTGACAAAACATGTCAATGAATCCGTAATAAACTCTTTGCTGAATTACATGGGTAGTATGTACAACCTAGCGCTTACCATATTGGAACAAGTAGTGATGAATCCAGTTCTGGGGCATTCCTTGGAACTCCATGAGGTAGAATTTCGTACAAACCTTTATTACGCCACCGCAAGTCTTGGTGGATGGAGTTGTTGGTGATATTTTACGAGGCAATTGCAATACCAATGGAGGATTTGGTATTAATTCTCCTTCCTCCCACTTCTTCTATACGCACACATGCCTTCTATTCTCGTCATGCACCACTTGCATTTTTCAGTTGTTGTCTTGTTAGTGCCCAGCTTGATAACACTTTCCATTACCGTCAAGAGAATTGTGAGGGCACTTAAAAAGCAGAATGGCGCATACAGAGTATTCATTTTACTTTTAAATGATAAGGATGACGAGAATTGTCTTAGATGGTCACCTTGTCTTCTTTTACTCTGCCTCGTGTAGTCGATTTTGCGTAGCATTTTAATCATTCATTGATAGAGTTACTCATTAAAATTGCTTTCTTCTTCCAGCGCACTTTTTGGCACTTGAAAGGCAGTCTTACATATGGATTGCAAAATGCCATCGTTCGTTCGAATTCACGAATGTTTTATTTTCGAATATGGTCTGGGTCACATTATATCTGACCGGCTCACAAACGCTAGAGCAATCCCTTTGTCTTTCTTAAGTCACGACAGATAAAATAGAGTTTAACATCATAAGGTTACAAAATCTGTGTGCAAAGCATAAATGCCCATGCGGTGGTAGTTGCATAGTGACACGTTTAAATGAGCTTAGCTTTCTTCCCTTTCGCTTGCGTGCATCTAGTGGCAGTGAAGTCAAAGGAGGAATTCAGCCTCGATTTCATCGATTCATCTCACGTGCGTCTAGTGGTGGTGAAGTGGAAGGAGAAATTCAGCGTAGATTTCATCGACTCCTTTCATGTGGGTCTAGTGTTGATGAAGTGATACTATAAACTGAGCTTTGCTTTCTTCCATTTTGCTCATGTGAGTTTAGTGGTAAAGAAGCAAAACAAGAATTTCAGCGGTGATTTCATCCATTACTTCCACGAGGGTCTGGTGGTGGTGAAGTAACCCATTCAAGTGAGCTTTTCTTTCTTCCTTTCCGCTCACGCTAGCCTAGTTTTGTTTCATTTAAGTTCAGTATTTCCCTTTGTTTTGATTGATTTTGTGCATGTGGTCTACTAATGGTGAATTGAAAGTAATTTCAGTTTTATTTTCCTCGGTTTAGCTCATGGCACTCGAGATTGAGGAGTGGAACTAGAAATACAGCTCCTACCCCATCAGTTCCTCTCACGTGTTTCTGGCTCTGGCTAGGAGGAGGAGTAGAAGTGTGGCCTTTACTTTAACAATCTCGCTCAATTGTGCCCATTAATTGCGTAGCGAATTGAGATATTTAGCGTTATCCTCACCGATTTCGCTCAGGCGAGTCTAAATATGGTAGCTTAAAGGAGGAATTTGGATTTAAATTCATCTAGTTCGCTAATGTGAGCCTCGTAATGGGGGAGTGAAAGACGCAAACTAGCTTAATCTTCATCGACTTCACTTGAGAGAATTTAGTTTTGGTGGACTAAAATGCAAACTTGGGATTTAGTACCATCGATTTAGCTCATGTAAGTCCAGTGATGATGGAGTAAAATGAGAAATTTTGGTTCATTTTCATCGAGTTCGCTCATGTGGGTCAAGTGAAACCAAAGTGATAGGAGAGGTTTTGATACACTTTCATGTATTTCACTCCTGCGAGTTTCGTGGTGGTGGAGTAAAATGAAAATTTAGATTCAATTTCATCGATTCCCCTCGTGAAGAGTCTACTAATGGTAGAGTGGATCAGAAATTTAGACCCATATTCATCAATCTCTCTCACGTGAACCTAGTAATGCTGGATTGATGGAAACTTTCATCTTTCTCTTTCATCGGTTTCGCTTGTATGATTCTATTTTTTATTGTGCAAAGGGAGCAATTTAGACTTGCATTCATCTAGAGTCGGTGGTATAAAGTGCGATAGTTAGATTCAATTCATCTATTCCGCTCATAGTGTGTCGTCCTTGAAGATCTTGAAGGCTGTTGTCTAGGACATGCCTAGTATTCAATTGCTTATCACCTAATTGCACTTGTAATGCTAAACTGTTATCATATACGTGTGCATTATAAGCCTCAATGATTCTAACCAATGGGACAAGCAAAAATTGTCGTGTAAGTTTGCATAAGAGAAGGTAAAATAAGAGGTAGGCGTGGACAATATTACACATGGGAATAAGTATAATCATTTGTCAGAGGTAGCACTGACCTTAGGCCAATTCATTCGACCACTGGTAGTTCTGGTATCAGAAGTCAAGAGTTTGGACACAGCGAGGCCTCTGTTGGGCAGAAAACCTATTCGTTCAATATGAAAGTTTATTTTAATGAAACGCATGGTGCTGGGGAGAGGAATAACATTTAATTTATACTCATTCCACATTCGTGTCGCTTTAACTGGTTTGTCCACTGCATCTTGTGTTTATGATTCCCTCAACCTTCGGTATTGCAGGAGTCACTTGTTGGAGGCGTTCAAAGGCAGGCCATGACTCGCTGGCACATCAGAGGAGGAGGGTGAACATCCTGAAAACTCGCCATGAACCTGAAATCCAGCCCAGTCAAGTCTTGCTTACCTAGCATGCATACTTTCAGGACTCAAAGAAATAAAGCATACATTAGGATGTCGGTAATGCTCGTTATTCCATAGCTTATTACTGAGGTGCTATATCCTGTTACACTCCAAAGTAACTAGTGATTGGGGGACAGTTTTGTGTCAGGGCAGCTCTAAAGCATTAAGCCTTACAAATGCTCTATTAAAGCTGATCAGTTGACAACTGAGTTTGGTTATCAGGTCAACTGCCTCATGCCACACGACCCCAGCATTCACAATTGCTTGTCTGCCAACTTGGGGCAAATAAGGAATTGCATCAGATGTTACCAACGTATTCATCCACTTTGCATCCATACATCCCACTTTGCTTCTCAATTGTAGTCGCTGTGCTCAGGCCCACTTTATAGTTTCGGTTCGAGTGCACCTTAACAGGAGTCACGAAGGAATGAAAATATCGCTCCAACAACTGACCGTCCTCTCTTCAACTCCATTCGTCGTCTATGATGCTGCTCCGCCCCTTCACCCACCTATTCCTTATTTATTTTTAGCATGCCAAGAAAGGCATAATCTGGTATTGCTATCATGGGATCAAGAAAATTAATTTTGTCTTGCTGATTAGAGATGAAAAGTCATTCTATTCAGCCTTTTTGTGGGTCCAAGTGTTTGCAAATGCTGGCCCTCATTGAAAGTAAAACATAGCAAAAAGCCTCTACAGCTTAAAAATTCTGACCATTTTCCTAAAATTTAACGCGTGTTTCTTGGTGAATTGGGTCATAAACAAAGGATATTTACCCTATAATGTGGTAAATCAAATGAACCCTTACGCGCCTATAAGCTGAATTAATGCTGATAACCTCTGAGGCGCACGCAAATCCCAATTTACAAAATAACCATGCTAGCTGCAAAAATCTCTTTTCTCTATTGCGTCTTGCTTTCGTTTCCCTTGGATTAGAAACCCTAGGTCGTAGTATCAGTCAGGAGCTCTTAGGTGCATCCACAGTTAAAGATACAAATTCATTTTGCAAAACAATATAAAGGACATCGCAGAATTTCGTAAAACTACCTCTAAATGATGCAGTTCCAGCATTCCACCAGGCCTCAATCTCCTAAGTACCCACTGGCATTGAGGGTATTGGTGCAAGCAATTCTTTAAAAGCTGTAGTAGCGACAGAGCCAAGCGGGCGAGAGGAAGATACTGGACAACTAAGGCAATACAAATATTTGATTTTAGCCAGTACCGCGAATCGGTTTAATTTATTAAGACCGCTTGACTACAAAGCTAGATCGCAGTTAAACTTCAATAAGTTGAGCTAATATTACTTTTTTAATGACAAAGTATAGCTTTCAAATCCGCTTTGAGAATCAGTAAATTGCGTTGATGCAGATGCTGCTGGTGACAATTTATCTGGAACTTGAAACCCCCAAAGAACTTTTTAATCAAAAGGCATCTTTTCCGGGTATATTAGTCTTTGTTCAGCGTCAAAGATAGTAATGCGTGAATTTGGCGAATCAGAATTGTCATTAGTAAAATTGTGTGAGGGTGTGTAGACAAACAAGGAGGCTATGCAACGCGGCTTATATATGCGATCCTAGAAATGCATCCCGAGTTTGCTAATGTAATGGCCCACCTTCCTATCATTTTATCTCACATCAGTGCTACGTTCTATGTGCACACTTAAGAGTAATAAATTCTCACATCTTTCCTTTTACCATAATAGTTAAATTTAAGCAAGCATTTTCATGTTTCTTGCTTGCTTAGAGGTCACATGCATGTAAACTGTGCTCGGTTTCTTAACCTCTGTGTCGACAGCGTGAAATATTTCGAGTTCCTAAGAAACAGGAAGGTTTTTTAAAGTTCCGCCTGGACAATGTTGCATTTTCTTTTGTTCGGCCCAATTTTTCGTGTAGCTCTTAAAGAACTGTTTGCATTAGCGTCTTTAATGCAAATAACCACTTAAGGGATCGACACGTTAATGATATTCTGCATCTGCATCCTCTAGAAGTAGTTTTGTAAGTATCCGCCTTATCTGTGGATTAAACAGACAATATTTAGTAAGTTTGCTTGAGAATGTGACACACATTACACCAACGTCTGTTTGTGCTGCGACTGACCTGTTGGGCAGAGCGTCTGCATCATTTGCAGATGCACGTTCCTGACACAGGATTAAAACACCGTGGTGAGAGCACACTCAGCTTTGCACCGAATAGGGATTAAAGTGATCACTTGAAAAAGGTGCTTTACCGAGCAGCAAACGCGATGCCGGACAATTCGTCTCATGCTTCAGTCAAAACACACAATTGGTTCAAGCTGCAACAATGTACATGTATTCCATATGGAGAAGTTTCTGGCGTTTTAGGAGAGGATTGACAGTAGTTTATTGCATTCTCCCAGAGAAGAGAAGCATTCATTTGCCAAGAATACCATATGGCTTTGAGGTAATCAGTGATGCGATTCAACTTATTACATTGTCGTCAACGCCCAGCGTGATGAAATATTCGTAGTAAAGCACATTTGAATAAAGATATTTTTGCACTGAGCTAAAGGCAATTATCCCCGAAAGCAAGAAAACTAACTGACTCGAGTCTTGTCAAAAGACGCACACTGCCAGAAGTTGGAGTGAGCACTAAGAGGCGTGGTGATCAGGGTTATCTCTGCTTCCAGTGCACCTTAACTCCTACAAACTTCTGATTAATACTTCAGCTATTTCAGTTGTCCACCACATCCACAAAGTACGCACGACTAACATTGTTTCATTGCTTTACAAGGCAAAGATTTATTAAGTGTGAACAAATTTGGCAGAAAGTAGATATTCAATTTGCAGGTAAGTGGTCAGAAACACAAAGCACGGAGATCTTTCACTTCATTGTAACTTGACCATGTGGCACAATTGAAGATTGCAGATGGTGTGTTTCCTATCCATCCATACCGTACAATTCATAGCATAAACAAAAATTACTAAAGTAGTACTTAATTCAGGAAGAGGTACAGCAGGGTACATTCATAGCATAAACAAAAAAATACTAAAGTAGTACTTAATTCAGGAAGAGGTACAGCAGGGTACAGTGAGGTGTTACCAGAGTTTGCATCACTGTATGAACCCACATTGTAGCCGAAGCAATGTTTTACTCCTCTCGAGACCTCTGTTGAATGGTGCTCGAAGCAAGACCACGAATTCAGCCCATTACAGTGGCTAGCAATGGTAATGGACGGAAGAGTTGAACGAAGCAGCTGAATTCGATGCATGCGAATATGCTAGCAGCCTCTGACGCGAATCGCAGATTGCCTCGAGACATTGACAAATAATTGCTAATACTTGAGCCAAGCGAAAGTTGAGACTTGCTTCCAGGATCACAGCACTTTTAAAGAAGTGGATAAAAGTATGAAGGCGGAAGCAATCCTGAATTTTTTAATGTCATTCAGACAAATTAGCTGATGGTGAAATTGGATTCGGTTTGAACAGATGAAAATTGGCTCTCAAGATAGAACGCACAAATTCAAGCAGGAGGGATTGGGCACGGAGAAAGTAAGGTTCTTTAAAATTTATTTTTCGTAAGAAAACTGCCAAAACTGGATCGACCGACCATGGCGATAATGTTTTCGCCATGCATCTCGGATAGCAGGGCAAATCGCAGAGCATGTTACTAAAGGAACAGAGCCCTGCATAAGAACGTTGTTGACATCCTGTGATACCAAACTGCATCACAACGGAGATATTGTCCACCTTCAGTAGGATTCTGGCACACCTCCTGCTATTTCAAATGAAGCATATCAGAATGGAGAGCAACTGGTGCACTATGGCCCAAACAGCAGATGTTTACTTTCATTTGGTATAAGTATCCTCAACTGCTTGTCAATGTCTCGAGGCGGTGACTCGCGTCAGAATCTGCTAGCCCATTCTTCCCTATCGAATTCAGCTTCTAGATTCTCTCTCTCATCCTCTTTTACAGCTATTTACTGTGCTTGGGCCAATTTTATAGTCTTGGTTCGAGTACACTTTAACAGAGTTCACGAGAGGAGTGAAAGTATCGTCTCAGCAACGATGTGGGTTCATGCAGTGAAGTCAGCTATGCCAGCACCTAATTGTACTCCCTCACCTTATGTGACGAGACGTACAATCTGGTGACTTACCATTGGGACTTCCAAGCAGAAATCGTCTTGCTTAATGGAAGTGGGAAGACATCCCACCTGCGATCTCCACGTGTGTGTGAATGAACGGGATATGTCAAGTTGGCACATTCGAAGGTACAATGAAACGAGTGATCCTCAAGCTTTATAACTTTGACACTTTTCTCTTAGATTGAATGCTTTTTCCCAAAATGGGGCACACGCAAACTGCTTTTACCCCAATAATGAATGAAACAAGAGCACTCTTGCTTGCCCATTAGCTGAGCTAAAGCTGACAGTCCCATTTGCCAGCAAAATCCAAGTAGCAACAAAATTACTTTCCACTTTTTTACCTTCCATCAATTTACCCTAGATTGGAAGGTCTGAGTCAGAGTGTCAATCAGAAGATCTAGTACCAGAGTTTGCTCTCCAATTTAGTCAGAAGAGATGTACGCGAACTAGTGGCAACCCGATCACCGTGTCTCGCAATGCTCACTCCAACTTCTGGTGGAATACGCCTTTCAATAAGACTCGAAACATTTCACTCACTTCCACCCAAAACCCATTGCCCACGGCTTACTTTGCAAAAGAACGAGCATCCTATAACTCTAACCTCGAATAAACGCATAATGACGAATAGTCCTTCTGCTGCGTTTAAGACGAATGCACATGATTTTATCTAACCAGGCTAAAGTGAGTATCGGCGTGGTGCTCAGGAGGGTGTTCAACAGTCAACCATGCGAATGGAAAAATTTGAGAGCTCGAAAATGAACATTTTCTGCAATGGTGATAATTTTAGCACCACTAGCACTGATTGGAGTAGATGTTACGACAAAACGATTTCATAATTATCTCTAAATACTGCTTTCAAATCAGTTCTTGAGGGCCTTTCTGGTTATTTTGCAAATCCCTAGCCAACGTTAGGCGCGAAGCGAAAGAAATCCGCAAGGCCAATGACATTAGTTTGCTTACCCATTCTTTCAGTGGTCAGGTTGTTTCGTATCAAGGTGACTAGACCTACTATTTCTTTAGTCAAGAGGTCGGAGTGTGTCTGCTGAAATCCAATTCTAGTAAACCCACTTTACATGCAAGAAAATAATTATTAGTCTAGACTGATGGAACCTTCGTCTCGAGACTGTCACTCCGTTACATCTGCAATAGCTTTATTTTGAAAAAGTCATCCCAAATTCAGATGGCAATTTGCGAATGAAGGTGAGCAAGATCAGCTGCTAGATATGTTCACACCTCAACAACTTAGCAGTTATTTCACCAACAGCAGCGCTATGTCCAGCATTGCTTGTCTACTAAAGGGCCAACTTGCAAGCTCCAAAAGCGTTTTTATTTGGAGGTAGAAGATGCAACTTGACCACGTACTATACGAGGTTGTAAAGCTTTGGAGCAGGGCATGCTGCCTCCTGATCTCTTCTGTAGAGAGCGTTTAACCACGATGAAAAGGCGCGAAAGCGTACAAACTCCGGTGCCACATCCAAACCAAAGTTAATATGGTAGTATTGTTTCCTGGGTCAAGAGACACGGTGCCACAATGGACAACGCGACACGCTGCATACAACACGTGCCACTGGTCGATTCCACACATGTGACGGGAAGAATTTAATCACACCAACACTAGACATGCTGTCGGTCGTGATTATCACAACTATTATCCTCCCTACTACTCAGTTCATCATATACGTTTCGTCCTAGCACTATGTGCCCTTCTATTTCCTCACCATCGCCCCCTTCTCGGCTTGAGGAACGTCGATGCACCAATGCATTGAGCCAGGGCGGACTTCGTGGAAATCAAGGGTGAGTCATGACACCACTCCCTCTATTTCCTCACCAAATTATTTGCCTTTTTCCTTTTCTCCATTTACACTAGTCTGCCAAATGTTAGTGCTCTTAATTGGGACCGTCAAAAAAGGTCTGTGTGACAATAGCAAGCATCCCAGCTTTGGATTTATAACAATTTATCTTTAACAACATTTAGATAACTATTGCAGCAGTTGCGCAAGTGTAGACAGATGATCAAGTGTATGAATAGCTGGTTTGATGGAAGAATTAATGAATTTAAAAGAGAAGTATTATGTTACATGTTGTGTCAAATCAACTCACGAACTCCGCACAGATTTTAGAACTTAATAGTGTTTTGTTTTCTTGCATTCGCCTCCTCCATTGATCTCTTCACTTTCCAATCCCTTCCCTTCATCAAAATCACCCCACTCCTTCATGCCTTGTAGCAGAGCAATTGCTTTTCTCAGCTCGTGTCGGAGAGGTCGAGCTACCCTCACTCTCTTCGCTAGATGGGAGCAAGCATTATCGAAGGCACAGAATCAGAAACACCCACCCACCGGCCACCTACATTTGCAAGTTCCGTAATGATATTTAGGGGTGAGTTGCTCTGTTGTCCTAGCACTATGTGCCCTTCTATTTCCTCACCATCGCCCCCTTCTCGGCTTGAGGAACGTCGATGCACCAATGCATTGAGCCAGGGCGGACTTCGTGGAAATCAAGGGTGAGTCATGACACCACTCCCTCTATTTCCTCACCAAATTATTTGCCTTTTTCCTTTTCTCCATTTACACTAGTCTGCCAAATGTTAGTGCTCTTAATTGGGACCGTCAAGAAAGGTCTGTGTGACAATAGCAAGCATCCCAGCTTTGGTTTCATAACAATTTATCTTTAACAACATTTAGATAACTATAGCAGCAGTTGCGCAAGTGTAAACAGATGATCAAGTGTATGAATAGCTGGTTTGATGGAAAAATCAATGAATTTAAAAGAGAAGTATTATGTTACATGTTGTGTCAAATCAAATCACGAACTCCGCACAGATTTTAGAACTTAATAGTGTTTTGTTTTCTTGCATTCGCTTCCTCCATTGATCTCTTCACTTTCCAATCCCTTCCCTTCGTCAAAATCACCCCACTCCTTCATGCCTTGTAGCAGAGCAACTGCTTTTCTCAGCTCGTGTCGGAGAGGTCGAGCTACCCTCACTCTCTTCGCTAGATGGGAGCAAGCATTATCGAAGGCACAGAATCAGAAACACCCACCCACCGGCCACCTACATTTGCAAGTTCCGTAGTTATATTTAGGGGTGAGTCGCTCTGCTCTTTGTCATATCCATGCCTTGATCACCTTTATGCATCTTCATAATTCGTGCTGCAGTTATGAAATAGGTAGCAAGAGTACGGGATCAAAACTACATGCTTTCAGTCGCTCATCCACTGTAGCCACACCGCAATAAGCTGAGGTAAACTATGCGCAGTTGAATAAGGCATAACTACATTCGTCTCTCTACCCCAGCATGCAAACAACACTGACTTTTTACGCATTTCATCATTCTAGCAATGCTTTATTTGCCCCAGCATTTACGACAAAGACTTAGAGGTCAGTAATGCTCTTGATTCTGTCCCTCAGGTATTAGAGTTCATCGCAACCACGTAGGGACCATTGGCACCTTCAGATCGAGGAATAAGTTACAACCCTCGTGCATCCTGATTCCCTCTCACATTCCGCTCCAGTGCCACCGCTCTAAGTCTGTCATTCTTCTCTTATTATCCTTGCATTCTTCCAAAATAATGAGTCACACGTAATACGTGACCATATCCCGTCGCTTTTGTTTATCTACTTTGTTACAGTTAATAGATTTGCAGGTGCACACTCATGTACCTACCCTTCCTCATTGCCTTTTAGTGAGGCCAGAACTAGCTCGTCCCCCATCTCCCTTTTTTCATACCTTGGCATCCTTCAAAGTAAAATTCACGCTTATCCCATCTGCTTTTCCTACCGACTCAGTCTTCATCAGTGCCATTTTGGTGAGTTCTACTCATTTTGATTGTCCATGTCTGCCGTCCATCATATGCCTTCACCTTTATCCCACAGCATTCATAGTAAAGACTGAACGTAGATCAGACTGCACTAGGCTGTACTGATGGCCGTATCTTATCTAACTACTTTTCATCCTGTTCCACGTCAGCGCTCACATTTCCTATTGCCTTTTGCTACTCCAGCCCTTCCCACACCCCACCTATCAATTCTTCCATCCCAACATGCTTTTGTGAATGAAGGAAAACGAGTCTATATATTACAAGTTCGCGATGTGAATTTCAGCCAATGTTTTACTTTCCGCATTGCTATTGTCCATCCTTTGCCCTGTTAGACGATCTACATACCTAGTCCGTTACGGACACTTAGTAAGTTCATACCCCTTCTCCAGTCATTATTGCAAATACACTGTAGAGCACAAAATACACACTCGTCTTGGAAGTAGAAGAAGGACAATTCGTCATTATGCGTTGATACGAAGTACAAGACATCCATGTGGTATGATGTTACCTGTTGAGGTGTCGGCTAGAGACAGCTTAATATCAAATTCTTTTTTCGTGGACAAAAAATGCATCAATTACACTAATGAGGAAAAAAGGACATTTATGTGCTCAGAATCCATGAGGCTAAGTGAAAAGTAACAGCTGAAATGGCGACACATATAAGTGAATTGTTACTGTTCCTTTCATGCATTCATAGTTTTGATGCGCTCGTTTTAGAACGGCATTTTGCATATCAGAAGTTGGATTGTGCAAGTTGTTATAGTGCTCATGTGGGTAGATAAGATAGCGCCTCTTGACACTTCTCATTTCTAATTACTTATTAACTTTTGTGTCACTGGCTAAAATCTCGGTCCTTAGTTGTGTTGACCCTTTTGGCAAAGCGTATGAGCAAGATTCCAGTGACCACCTAATCGTCTGTTCAGCTTCGATAAGAACTGGAAGCCTGCACTAGACTGTTATGCATTAGGAATAAGTAGCCCAAATACCTGAGCGTAGCCTGAATTGGGTTCGCTTTAGTGGGATGCTGGTGGGGTAAATCGAAACAAATTGCAGACAATGTACTTGTACATCTGAAACTAATTCCATTGATGGTTAAATGATGTGTGGTGTGTTGGTAGGCATAAAGTGATTTGGCAGGTCTGCATAATTGTGGCACTTTCATTTCCTTATTGTGGATTGCTTGAGACTGTAAAGCGGCTGGAAAACGATTGGCCTACTATTTTTGGCTTCTAGAAGTTTGGTAGGTTCAACAGGCGCCGACGACGTAGAGTGTGGTGGAGAAGCGAAGGCATGCGTCGGAAGAGGTGAGCAGACAAGAGGGAGGAAACCGATGACACGTGCAACGCGAAGGGGGAACAAGATCTAACTGGTGAGATGTTTTGCTATGAAGTAAAATAGTGAATAAATCCAATCGGATTTTCCCTGCTCACTATGTTCAGCCTTCCACGAATTTGTTGTAGTGAGTCTGGTGGTTTCTGCCTCAGTGGTTGCATATGGATGGCATTGTGGTACCCAAGACCTTTGAGGAAGTGAGGAGGTGAGGAGGAGTAGCTACTGCAATCACCTGTGTGCGTCGAAGTGATTGTATGGGAGTGAAGTAGTCACTGCTTGTTCTTTAATGTCAGGGAGTTGATGATGAGGAGTGTACGGTCGGTCTAAGTCAGGGCACTAGTTTTGCTGCATGCATGTGATGCAGGCAATGGCTGGGTGCACTAGTAGATTCTTAACAAGCAGTCATTTTGGGGGTTGATTGTCGGGTTGAGTGTGATCTTACAACTGCTATTTGACTAAAGTCTGGATATATTGTAGGCAGCCGGCTTCGGAGTCGGAATTGTGTCTGTGTGTGTGCTGCGTTGCTGCTTTTGATGTCATTGCGTTTGTGATGCGATAGGAGGCTGGTGAATGTGGTGCAGATTTGCACTGGAGTCTATTGCAGGTGTGGCTATTCCTGCTCACCGGTCATGGGGAGTGGGATGAGCCCTGACTGCATTGGCTACGCCACTGTTGCTCATTCTTTTGTGGCCCTTGAGTGCGGATTTTCCATCAATTCACCGGAGAGAGAGTGGACGAGATCCCAATCAATGGCATATTAACTTGGTTTCGGCAGCGTTTGTCTTGTGACGCAATGCTCAACTTTACATGTGCTTAAATACCTTCTTTTCAATGCCATTCGTGGCTGTGGTTGGCTTCCGACCCTACTACATGGCATGTGGTGGTGATAGGAGTGGTTTTTCGTGAGTTTTTTGGCAGGAGAGGGTGGTTTTGTTGAGCTATTGCGCGACAATCACCCTTGATGTGGTTGAATGAGCCCATGGATGCAGTTAGGGCAACGGCAAGTTTGCTGCATTTTGGTGGTTGAAAAGAATAGCAATGTGTCCAGTAAACACTGGGAATCGGTATCGTAAGTAACTTGAGCACAGTGGTTTCTCCCACAAGCTTAACTGACGGCACAGGCACTCTTCGATGGAGCGGCTGCAGACTTACCTGACCATTGCAATGACCGAGTGAATGGATCGTAGAAAGCTAGTGGAATTACTAGTAGCAGCTAGCCCTTTCAACTGTTGTCACAAAAATGTTGCCAAGTTAAGGATCTCGCCACAGATTTCAATAGAAGGTAGTGGCAAGCAATTTCAAACCGCAGCTTCTACTGCCAGGATTGTGTCTGGCAAGTTCGTTCAAAGTAAATTCGGACCAGAGCACCATCACAATGGATTGCTGGCGGTTCTGTGGTGGATCCCTTCATGTTCAGCTATGCTACCAGCACTTCTTCGGAGAGCGTATGTATTTTAAGGTATCTTAGCAAATGCTTGTTGGTTGCTATTAACATTACTGCCACCACAACAAAATGGCAGTCAAAATCGCTTGTAAAGAGCCTCCGACATCCGCCCGCGACGACTGCAATCATACTTGGATTGTCTGACAACAGTTCGCAGGATTTCACCTCTAGTGCAGCTTTATAAACGTCATTCCATAAGGCCAGTGGAATGGGATCAATTGACACCGTCATCCCACTAAGACGTTGCATGCATACGTCTCTAAAATGGTTGGTCTGATATGAGCACTCAAGTTTGTTCAAAGGTGCAACCTATTCAAAGGGAGCCATTTCATCTAGAACGACGCAGAACACTGCAGACAGGCTCTCTTTACAAAGAACGCGGTTCGCTGCTCAACATTCACTCACACCTTCGCATTTTGCACCACAGATATGAGTTCAGGATGACACAAGCATATTGTCGGCTTAACGAGGCAATGTCCTCTAGGATTGCTTTAACCGCCTACCAACATACAGGCGCTAATTCTGCTCACCGATGGTCACACACTGGCCACTTAATTGTTAATGGCAATAGCTCCACGGAGAGTCATCAACAAGCTTTTTGAATATAGCATGCTTAATGTACGCTATTGCATTGGAATTACCTTGGATGCTCTTGCTAGCCTTGTCCTTTAATTGATCTTTGCAAAAGGATTTTCACTCCCTTCACTTTAATATCGGGACACGCCCCTCTACTTTAGGGAATCTCACATTGATATTTTGCGTCAACTTACGTTCCCAAAAGGAAGGTGGATAATTTACAATCCTGCAACCACCTTTGGCTTTTTCTTATTATCTTTTGCCGTAATCACCAGGGTAGACATGTCACCTACCACCGCTAGTGGTTGATAGTTTAGGCATACGAAGAAGGCATCCATCACTGCTTACCTTAGGGTGCAGGCTGTAATCTGCAACAAAGATAGCAATT
The DNA here is from genome assembly GCA_001693075.2 of Taenia saginata. Classification (NCBI taxonomy): domain Eukaryota; kingdom Metazoa; phylum Platyhelminthes; class Cestoda; order Cyclophyllidea; family Taeniidae; genus Taenia; species Taenia saginata. Next base: position 55,574 of record LWMK02000217.1, on the reverse strand, counting down.
AGAAATGTCTCTGAGTTGTAATGCCCTTACGAATGCATATGCACGGTTCTTCGTGGACCCCCGCATCGGTTCCACTACCCTTGTTTAGAGCAAATTTTAAGTCGCGTCCGCATTCTTTTTGATTACGGAGCGATGCTACTGTCTCGTTTCATGTTCCTATGTTCTGTTGAAGAATATCCGGTCGTGGCAAAAGTGGGGAATGTCTTGGAAAAGGTGGCACCAAGAGTCACAGAGAGGTTCTGCATGGCAATATCCAGGGCATCACGAAGCCCTCTCTTCGAAGGTTAGAACGCCGTAGTGGAGTGGTCATCTACAAGGGGACTGATGGTGCGCTCAAAGTGTTCTTGCAGAACGTTATCCGCGACGTCGTCACAAGCGCTGAGTATGCAAAGAGCAAGATCGTCACCGTGATGAGCAACCGGACAAACCCACTTCCCAAACTACAACTAGTTATTGGTCAAACTTGCTGTCTTTCATCTCGCACTCGCCTTGCTAACTACCTGTCGTGCTTCTTGCAAATTAAGCAAAACCTAAGGTGGAAGCAGAGTCTCAGCTTAACTATTGCAATATTTTATGCTTGAATAACTAGCGTTGTCATCCTTTAGTCACTATTATTTTCCTTACCGCTTCTGCCTTCTTCCCCATTTCAGTGTACGCCCTGCTAATTAAGATGAATTCACTGCTGTTTAATGTGCGTTTCTGTGCTTGTGGAACCTCCTTATAATGCTGTCATTTAATGATTCTTGGGCAAAATTACAAAGCATTTTGCGTATGCATGTGCATTTGCCTAAGTACAAGTGATTGCCCTTTACAACGACAGCAACATAGCAGTGCTTTTTCGCCCTTTGAATATAAATAAGTAGTATTGCAGGACAACTTTGCTGAACATGAACAATAAGGCAAAATCGAAGGTAAAATGAACTCGACTCTTCGAAACGCCCAAGATCCGCTGTTAACTGAACTTTTAGAGGGTCAATCTCATGCAATCCCTTGAGGTACAGGCAAAAATGCACTTTAGCATAAAAAATAAGGAAAATTAGCAAATAATCCCTTCTTAACCGTTAAAATGGTGCTTGATTAGTCCTCAGCAAAAAATTAAAGCATTGCATGCATAATTTGACATGGATCCAAAAACAAGAAATTTTAATTCCACATTTGGACAGCGGAGGCCAAAATGGGTGGTTTAGTTTCAAATTAACCTGGTTTTGGGAATTATGAACGATCATTTTCGCAAAGCCGAGAGACTGAATGTATACTAATTGGAAATAGCCAACACGGACACTATTGTTGCAACTCACGCAAACGAACTGTAGAATTTATGTCAGCATATGATCAAATGTGTTGGCAGCTACTACCAAACCAAACAAACTACAAATTGAGTTGCTTGTCCTTTTGTAAAACTATCATTTGCTGCAGCAGAAAAAGCGGTTTTGTATTCTGCCTTTAGATGCCGAGTATGCTCGGTTTATTTAGTGGCGGATTGTTTGCACAAGGTCGTAAATTGTTAGATGTAATATCGAATGCTAAAATTTGCAGAATTTGTGTGACCAAAACATTGCTTTCCTAACACACACCCTCTAAAATGCGTTAGATTTATTCAATGAATTCATCACAAGTTGCTAATGAAACATTACGATCTGCTTGCCTTTTCGCTCCAATATTTTAGATCACTGAAATAAGGTGTATCACTCGATAAAAGTTTTTACATGCTTGCAAATGTCAATCAACTTTGGGCACTGCATTCATTCGCAAGCATCCACACACTTATACCTACTTTGCAATTTGCTACTTGTGGCGATTCACCTTAAAAATGCAGATTGCACAATTCTTTTGAAAAGCCTTGCTGCTCCTACCACACTGTTGTTTCCTTATAAAGTGCTCTAACGCTTTAATTGCCATAAATATGAGATTGGTTAAGCTGCTCGATCTAGCATATACTAGTCCCATACTGTTTATTGTTGTAATGCTTCGTTAGATCAAGTTTAATTTCGCTAAATAGTGCAACGATTGTTTGGTTAGACCTGTCATCTTCTACATTTATTGGATCAGCTTTCAAGTTGAAAACACTTTGCTTAACCTCAGAAACCAACGGCTTTGAAGCCTACACGTTTGGGCATCTTGCATACTGCTCACTTATAGTATTTGTTATTCATTAATTACATTTCTGTTAGTGGAAAATGGACAGACTTACACATAGGAAGGCACTGTGTGCTACAAGGTACCTTGTCCCTAATCGAGTTATGCCTCCTGAGTCCAACGTATGCATTTAATAGCTAAATCAGTGTTTTATGGATCAAAACGTCATTTGCTTTGATTTTATTGTGACCTCAAATAATTCAAAGTTGATAAGCTCTAAATTCTGCAAAAATTATGTAATGCGGGAAGCAGTGGTGTCCGGTCAATTCCGCTTGTTTTATAATTGCAACGGTGTGAATGCGTTTAAATACTAATACGTTTACATGCAAAGGTTGGCAACTAATGCTAAGCTAATCTGGCTGGCTCCTCAAGCGCAATATGCTGACACATGTTTCTGTCAATCAGAGCCTGTATTGGGTGACATGAGCAAGACACACACGCACTCTCTAAATAAGGACAGAAAGGCATGCCCTATTTGTTTAGGCGTCTTATGCCCAAAAGGACGAATGAGGATTTCAGAGTAGAACCAAAGCTGACAACCGAGTCATTTTTCATTTCAAGTAATTGCCTTCAAGAATAGGCCAAGTAAGAAATCGTTTGTCTTTTTTGCAGCATTATTTCCTGTAAAGTGACAGAAGGTGCTACCTCACTTTTTGAAAGACCAACAAATCTGATGTTTGTCTCTACAAGCTAAACAAATTACCACCTTCTCTTTGCAGTCAAATTAACTTGTAAAACTCTGGAAGGTTTTCATTCAAAATGTGGATCACAGAAACCAAAGCCGACTTTTCTTGCTTACCTTCCATGATGACGAACTTGGTCCTAAGACTTAGGCTTGATGTTACTGACGTGTGGTTTTCCCATGGCGGGGAGACAACCTTTCGCTATTCATCGTTCTAGTAGGATAAAAGAGGAATGTAGGAAGGGACCAGCCAGGATGCCATTGTACGGCTGCCAGACACTCAATGCATTCCCTGCCTACACGCCTTCACTGTGATGGTGGGCATGATACCAATCTTCATACTTTCCTAGTGCAGGGGTGTGTTCTCATCTCCATTCTTCCAAGGCATTGTGGCCCTGGCACTAGATCTGCTTCATCCAACCAATACAGCACAATATGGCTGCTTTCCAATGAATGGCAAAATAGAGAGTTAGTTGACATAGACGCTCTGCCTAGCATTTTGCCGACAAAAATGCTCTTCCTACTTAAGTGACTTTGCCTAATTATTAAAAGTCCTCTAATTGGACCTTATAAAAGTCTATCAATCAAATAAAAGAGCATTGGCATTGTCTAGAGCTAATTTGCAAGTTCATTCTTGCCTAATACAAGTCGTCCAGCATTGTGTTTTATTGTTTACTAAGCCACCTTTTCCAGGGCATCTGTTTGCGCTGTATTGGATGGAAAGCTGAGAATTGTCTCACGGTCATGCTGTTTGGTATTGAAATGAGTTAAATCCGTTTGCATGCAAGGCTTTGTTCGTCTTGAGATATGCTCAGCAACTTGCGCTTCCATCCAGGAGGCATGGCGAAGTTTTAAAGCACAGATTTGGTCAACTCAATCTCGTTCGCTTTTCCTATGACAAAACAAATCAGGAGAATTCCCTCTTCTGTCGTGCTGAATTCCTGGTGCTACAGTGAAAGCATCAAATTGGTCCTTTCTGTGGGTCCCGCAATCAAGGCTTCATTTCGTTTGTTTTAATTAGTTCCAGCTTTCTTGTAAGCTACTCTGCAGTGCAGTTACCTCGTCTCTGTCATTTACACTCCTTCTTAGTGAAAATGGAATGCAAAATTATTACCTCGTCCCAAGGAAGTCAAAGCCAAGCGTTATTTCATTCTCATCAACTGGCACTTTGCCTGAACCACTCAGATGTTCTAAGAAGTAAAAACACCCTCATTTATGTGCGAAGTAGATTTAATCAACCATGAATTCCTGGTTGTAATTTCGGCAAAAGGATGTTGCAGGCACCGGTTTGACTTCTAGAATGCGCACGGATGAAAGAGAATAGCGCACGAACTGAGGTATTGGGTGAAAAGGAGTGACTCAGGTGGATTTTGAAAATCACAATTTGTAGGACGTGGAAGACCATCTGCAATCTAAGTCTCAGGTCTTTCTGCAATCTTTTACATCCCGTTCACATACACTCCTTTGCAACCATTTATTTCTTTGAGCCTTCTTTACCTGATAGCAGAATAGAATGGCGCTCTCAAGCTCGGATAAGACGGGCTCTTCCCGTAATAAGTGAGGATTACATCATTACTATACAAGAGTATTAGGTAGAAAATTGTAAATTGATCACAAGTTTCTAAATAGCATATTGTGAGTGAAATCGTTAGGTAGAGAATCCTCTTGTCATATCAAATTGGATGGGATGGTGGCTTAGAGATGGATAAGAATGCGGAATTGATAACAATCCTGAATTGCAGCACACAATTTTAGCCAAAGTAACTGATGCACAAACTAAACGGAGCAAGTGTGATTGTACATCAAGATTAATTGCATCGCAAGGAAGATGACCGAAACCGGATCAGTCGACTAAAGACATAGCATCTTGTCCTTGCCTCATAGAATGTAGCGCAAACAGGAGAGCGTGTCACTAAAGGTACAGAGCCTTAATTACGAGCATTGTTGATTCCCTATAATAACAAACTGCATTACGACCGAGATAATCATTTGTCTTCAATGGCATTCTGGCAAAGATCTTGCTCTTTCTATGAAGCCTATAAAATAGGAGTGATACTGGCGCATTGGAACTAACTCAAGCATTCGAAATCTTTTGTCTGATGCCTCGAGGCAACTAGAGAATCGCATCTAAAGTTAACGACATACTCATCCACATCGAACGCGTCCTCTCCATTTCGCTTCTCACTCTTAGCCGTTGTGCTTCGGCCCACTTTATGGTCCCAGTTCAAGCACACTTTAATAGAAGTCACAAGAGGAATAAAAACATCGCTCCATTGTCGATATGGGTTCATACCAACGCCTGACAGTCCTCCCTCTAACCCCATTCGTCGTCTTTAGTGCTGCCTTGCTCTTTCATCCATCTTTTTCTTATTTAGTTTTCTCATGCTAAGAAGTGCATAACCTGGTATAGCTTTCATGGGGTCCTGAAAATGAATTTCGTCTTGCTAAAGTCAAGATGAAAAGACATTCTATCTAGCTTATTTATGGGCTTCAAATGCATTGCAAATGATGGCATTTATTGAAAGCAAAACAAAACACGTGACTTCCACAAATCAGAATTCTGCCCCTTTCCATGAAATTGAATGCGAGTTGCTTGGTAAATTGGGTCACAAGCAAAATAATTTACTCCGTAATGAAGTGAATCAGATGAACTCTTTGGCGCTTACGTGCTGAGTTAGTAATGGCATTCTCCGAGGCGGACACAAAACCCACTTTGCTAAATAGCCTTACTAACTGCAGAAATCTCTTTTCTATTTTCCATCCTACTTCCGTTGCCCCTAGGTTAGAATCCCTGAATTGTAGTATCCGTCAGAAGGAGCTAGGGGGCATCTACAGTCAAAGATACAAACTCATCTAGCAAAATCACATAAGGAACACCGCCGATTTTGGCAAAACCATCTCTAAATGATGCAGTTTAGGAACACCATTAAACCTCAATCTTCTAAGCGCCTAGTGGCATCGAGGGCGTTGGTGCAAGTAATTCTTTGAAAGCTATAATAGCGGCAGAGCAAAGTGGATGATGGGAAGATGCTAGACTACTCAAACAAAACAAGTGTTTGATTTTAGCCAATGCCACGTCACTGGAAGCAGATTTTACAAGATCTGCCACCCCAGTGATCATTCCGTTCATACTTCTCACCGCAAAGTTGGAGGGTGAAAGTGCACATGTTGCCACCATAGTTCATGTAGCATTTCCTACCATGCAGTCTGCCCCGATGCCCAATTTTCTCACAAAGCATTCTACGTCCAAAGTGCAAGTAGAGCCGTTTTATTAGTAGTGCTCTTAGGTATGACGCAAGCATTGTAAGCAAACCAATGCCGATGCCAAAACACTTGCGCACATATTATTCTGTTCAAAACACCCAAGACCATAAGTTTTCCAGTTTTCAGTAAACTATTAATTCTCAATTATTGTGTCGTTAATTGCATAAGGAGGGTTGCCAAGTTAATATTGTTACTTGCGCAGACGAATCTGATGGACTGCAACTTTCAAATCCTTTGACTATGGCGAGAATCTTACAGCGTAGCAGGCCTGTCCACGCATGCACACACAAGAGCTAATTACTCTTCTCCTTTCCATCACTCATCTTCTGCTATGGCGAGATTCAGATAGATTTCTTGTATGATGGAAATATATTGAGACTAGATAAAATGACAGATCGACATGTTCTATTCCCCTTTATGATAATGCGGTTATTAGCCACTTTGTGCAGTTGACTTTGTTGCGCGATGCAATGCTTTTAAATAAATTTCTCTTAGCACAGCGGGCTATCCCAACTCTTTTGTTTTGGTCAGTGCTGGCAAAACAGCATCAAATTGGTTGAATCTATTGATGCCTCTTCACTACAAAGCCAGACCACAGTTAAATTTTAATAAGTTGAACTAATATCACTTTCTTGATGCCAAAGTACAACTTTCAAATTTGCTTCGAGAAACAGCAAGTTCCATTGATACAGATGCTGTCGGTAACACTTTGTCTGAACTTGTAACCTCCACAGGACTTATTTATCAAAAGACGTCTCTTTCGAGTACATTAGGCGTTGGTTAATGTAAGAGAAAATAATGCGCGAATTTGGCGAATCAGAATCGTCGACATTAAAATTATGTGCGGATGTGTAGACAAACAAGCAGGCCATGCAGCACAGCTTATACAGGCGATCCTGGAAATGCATTCCGTCTTTGCTAGTGTAGTGGCCTATCTCCGTATCATTTCATCTCATATCAGTGCCGCAGTTCATGTGCCACCTAAGAGTAATAAATTCTCACACAGTTCTTCTCACAGCGATTGTTAAATTTAAGAATTCGTGTAGCTCTTAAAGAACTGTTTGCGCTAACGTCCTAAATGCAAATAATCACTTAAGAGATCAACACGTTAATGATATTCTGCAGCTGCACCCCCTATAAGAAGTTTTGTCAGTATCTGCCTTGTCTGTGGATTAAACAGACAACATTTAGTACGCTTTTGCTAATGTGGCACACACTGCACCATCATCCACTTGTGCTACAACTGGTCTATTGGGTAAAGCGTCTGTATCATTTGCGGATGCACAGTCCTAACGCACGATTAAAACACCGTAGTAAAAGCACGCATAACTTTCCACCTAATACGGCTCAAATTGATCCCCAAAATGGTTGCTTCACCGCGCAACAAACACGATGCCGGACAATTCGTCTCATGCTTCAGTAAAAGCACAAAATTGTTCCAAGCTGTACCAATGTACATTTATTCCATGAATAGAAATTTCCAACGGCCAAGGAGAAGACTGGAAGCAGTTTATTGAATTCTCGCAGAGAAGAGAAGCATTCATTCGCCAAAAATACCAAATGGCTTTGGGCGACTCATCGATACAGCGACTGTGAACAAGCAAGAATTAATCCCAGCTAATTGTGGTTAGACAGAGTCAGCAAAGCAATTCAGCCTCCCACAGTGCTGTCAACACCCAGTGCGATGGAACACTCGTAGCAGATTATACTTTATTATGAAAAAGACATGTTTGTGCTAGACCAGCCGGAATGATCCCTGGGAACAGGTAAGTTAGCTGTATCGAGTCTCATCGAAAGGCGCATACTGTCAGAACGAAAGTGGACAGAAGAGAGGAATGGAGAGGCTGTGTTCGGTGCACAGGACTGTGTTAGCTACCCATCATACTTTTTCCTGACTGCCTCGAGACAATGTCAAACAATCGTGAATGTTTGCCGCAAATGAAGTGTATACGAACGTTGTTGATATCCCGCGATACGACAGTGCATCATGACAGAGACATCACCCACCTTCATTGGTATTCTGACACACCTCTTGCTATTTCAAACGAAGCACATCAGATTGGAGAGCAACCGACGCACTGTGACCAAAAAAGCAGATCTTCGCTTCCATCACACAAAAGCATTCTCAATTTTTTGTCAATACCCCGAGGCAGTGAGTCGTGTCACAATCCACCAGCACATTCATCCATACCGAATTCAGCACTTCCACCTCTCAATTCCGTCCTCTCTCACTGCTAGCTGCTGTGATTGAGCCCATTTTATGGTCTTGATTCAAGTACAATTCAACAGAATTCAGGAGAGGAGTGAAAATACCGTCTCAGCAACGATGTGGGTTCGTGCAGTGAAGTCCACTATGCCGGCAACCAACTGTACTCTTTCCAATTACATTCATTTTCTTTGGTTTCGCCTCACCTTGTGTGACGCGAAGCACAATCTGGTGACTTGCCGATGGGACTTACAGGCGAAAATCAGCTTGCTGAATGGAAATGAGAAGACATCCCACCTGCGGCCTCCACGTGTGTGTGAATGAACGGAAAATATCAGGCCAACACATTCGAAAGCACAATGAAATGACTGGTCCTCATGTTTTAAAAATTTGGCCACCTCTCCTAAAAGCGAATTTCTGTTTCCTAGAAAAATTGGGCAAATGCAAATAGTTTCTATCCCTAAAAGAAATGAAACAAGGGGACTCTTGCTTGCACATTAACTGAGTTAAATCTGATAGCCCCATTTGCCTGCAAAATCCTACTACCAACAAAAATTGCCTTTTATTTTTCCTCCTTTTATCAATTTACTTTAAATTGTAAGCCCAGACTCATAATACCAATTAAAAGCTCCTAGCATTGGCGTTTAATCTCCAATTTAGTTAACAGAGGTTTTCACGAACTTGTGGCGACCCCGATTACCATGCCTCGTAATGCTTTTTCCAACTTCTGATCGAACACGCCTTCCGAGAAGACTCGAAACGGTTCATATCTATCGTGCATGTCTCATCCTCACAGGGGTTTTGTACGTTACCATCCAAGGTAGCCCATCACTAATTTAATCCACCTGATCGACTCGACACAACTCCACGCAATGTGAATTGAGGTCTTCTCTTCCTTCCCATCAGATATTAGGCATCATGGTACGCACATAAGAAGTAGGCTTGATGACGTCTGTGAAATGGATGGAGAAGAGCCCTCCTGTCTACTCCTCCTTTCTCGTGCCCCACCCTATAGCACTTTCTGTGCGGGTCTCCTTTGTTTCCTACTATGCTCTATGTGCAGCTTGCAGGATACAAATTACTTTAACCTGACAGGAGGGTAATTGTCATTTTCATGTGCTGAGTCCATTCAATCTGAAACAAGAGAGAAATTAGTGGAGTCACAGGAGGGGAAAAGTAATTGAATGTAGTAAACTAAGTTAATGAGTGGGTGATGGAGCATTGAGAAAGGGCTGAGTTGAAACCAAATGTGCAACCACCTAGCAACCTTACAAACGATTGAAGGAGATCTTACGCTGCCTATGACTAAAAGGACAAGTTAAAGGCGAGGATGAAGTGGATATCCCTCCGCGGCCACTAGCACACAAGCATGCACACACATGTTCCCGCATGTTTTTGTGGGACGAAAACAAATGTTGACAGCGACACACACACAAAATTAAGCGGACAGGTAGGCGCAGATACGCAGTGGAAACGAAGCAGGTGGTCCAGAGTGGGAAGCACGCATTCTTACCCGTTTTTGTGCAGCGCCAGTAAGAAAGTACCACTACAATGAGGAAAAAAATTAGGCAGTGAGATGAGCAGGTGGGAAGTAAGAAGTAGGAGCAATGCGCTCGCCTTTGCTCTCGAGGGAATGAGTGGAGGATAAGTAGAATCAGGAGACGGAGTTGAGGCGAAGTGCTGCAGAACAAGCTAAAGCAACGGAAAGAAAGATAGAAATTAAGAATTGATGGTAATCAAAGCCGAGCTACCTCAAAGCAAGATTTGGTTTTGGGTGGAGCATGATACAGCCTGATCCAGTCCAACCTCTACTAGTCTGATCTAGATGAAAGGGCGCTGGAAGCCAACGGGAGTAATAAGGGTAGGCAGAAGAGAAATGCTGTTGGGATCGGATTAAGGAAAGGTGGGATAAACTTAAAGGAAGTAGAGGATCAGGACGTTCACGTGCCAATAAAGTGGTAAATTAAAGGTAGGGAAATTATTTGCTGCAAATACTTATTTGGCTTTTGATTGAGTAGAATGAGAGGAGCAATATCCATGCGGCAGAATGTGAGACGCAACAATGGAGAGCATATAGTCGCAGTAGGAGGCAAAAGGGACACTCACCGAAGATGCGTTGAAGAGAGGCATGATAAAAGTGGCGCAGACAAGTGGGTTTCTGTCCGCCTGCTTCGAAGACTCATCAGGCCTACTTCTTATACGTGTACTTTATGCCTAACATCAGCGATAAAGAAAGAAAGAAAGAAAGAAAGAAAGAAAGAAAGAGAAGTCCTCAATTCACATGACATGGATTTGTGTTGAGTCGATTGGAAAAGTGAGAGTGGTGACGAATAAGGTCCTTTTAAGTATGAGGAATACATGATGGATAAGATAGCCTTGTTTACTGGCCCCCATCCTGCTTTATCCATGCCTGTCATACCTATCATAGGTGGCTAATCACGTTGGTTTTGATCCGGTCAAATCTAGTCTAGTCAAGTCTTGCGAATCGAACTACAGTGCATCCACAGTTGAACATGAATGTTGGTCAAGTTATTGTACATCAGTAGGTCCCTTGGTGCTGCAGCACGCTAGGCTTAGAGTAGTAGAAATTGGTTTGACAAGGCGGCAGCTCACCCCCAAAGATTGCTACTGAGATAACAAAGGTGATTATCTGATGCGCACTCCTACTCACATGCCTGAAAGCATTGCTGTCTTGCATTAAGAAAGGCAATAGCGACCCAGGCGCCACTTCGGTATGAGCAAAGAACATGAACGTTTAGCTAAAAGAGACAAAGAAATAGTTGAGACAGCAGCGATGGGTTTGCGAATCGGTGGGAATAGGAGGAAGAAGGTTAAAAAGGAGAAAATGGGACTCGAAATATGCACATTTGAACACCTCCTCACAGAACTGTGGTGCAGCATTCTTCACTGTTTCCTGCCTCCTTTCATTTACTACTAGACTGATTTCCCACCTACTCACCTAACCATGCAACTGAGTAAAATGTGAAGAAATTGGCTTAATGAAAGGAATTTGAATGTTTTCGAATGGCACACTCAAAGAGGCCAATCATGGATTTAAATTTCAATGTCATTTATACCGGACAGCATGTTTGATATTATGCGAATGACACAAGCGAATGAAGCAAGAGGAGAAAGGTTAGCACCAGGGAGGGTCTCGTAGCATAACTTACCCATAATTTCTACAATATAAATGTGTTTTTGCCCTCCAACACCTTTGAAACCATGGGATAGGAAGCTGGGAGTGACAGAGAGATTGATAGGGAGGCGACGACCGCAGGCAAGGAGAAACTGAAGCAGAACAGAGGCACCGACAAATAACCGAATGGTTGCAGCAACATTGCGAATCAAAATAAGTACTAGAAGACGGCACAACTTGTAGGACAGCATATCCAACTATTTGTTTTGTGAGGGACTAGTTCAGATCTAACACGTGCGAATCGGTTAGTAGCCCGTGTCACGTGGTGCCCCACAGTGTCGTCTGGTCTGAGATTTGAGCAGTATACTTTGTGGGTGATCTTGTGGAATGAGTGGCACACTGGATATCAGATTTGACAGTATTGAAATAAAGCGATGAGATTGGCACAAGGATTGATCGCGGGTAAGAAGGAAGAGAAAGCAAAAGCTTTTTGACGAAAGTAGATGGTCTGCCTAATGCCATCTTCATGCAATCAATTCGTTTTTAAAATGTGCCCATCGATTTAACCGAATCCACTTTGCCTCCTTTGCCCTATGTACCCATGCATCCGCATCGTCACTTACAAAATCAGATTCATCTCAACTTTGCTATTAGTGCACAAGCCTTTCCTCTTTTTCACACTTTTCTTTGTCACCGTACTCTCGCAGTCTTCGTTCCCTATATAGACAATATCCGCTTTGGCCACAATTGCGTTGACAGATTTCATCACGAGAAATGCCACAAGAGTTTACAGACGTAAGTAAGGCACTAAACTGAAAATCGGTGCAACATTCCATTAGAAAGAATGGCAAAGATTGCACCTCTAAACGCATAGCGTATCAGCTTTTCTTGACAGAATGAACAACACACACATTGGCCACATCTACCTTGTCTGATTTGAAAACGAGAACTGCCCCAATATTTTGTAGGAGGGAACAAGATGCTGATTCTAGATTCTGGTTAATATTTCATTGATAAATATATAAACGAACAGAGCCTTATATCCTTGCTCTCTTTGATTTCTTTGACAAAATTGAATCACTACAATTCGACAGTGCCCGAATCGCCTCATTGTGAAATGAGAAATGTTGCAAGCAGTTGCAGAAGAGACCCTGCTACTAAGTCTCAATGATAATCAATTCTAAAACAAACTTGCAGATATTTGTGCTATCGCTGCTTTTTTGCCAAATTAAGTTCTTTGTATATTGGATGCACCAAAATTGTCAGCTCTTATAACGAGAATCGCCGCAAACAATTGTAGAAGGGAGTCGGATTCTGAATTTCATTTCTGATCAATTTGCAATCACAAGGGCGAGAAAATAGCTTCGCTCTAAGTCCTTGCTGAAGGCATTCATAGGACGAAGCATGCATCTGACTATACAGTTGAACTAATTCTGGTCACAAATGAATGCGAATTTTTTACGTGCATGCATTCGTGCATTTCCATTTTTGTGCCAACTTAGACGAGAACTGCCACAAGTGATTACTGAATGGAATAAGCTGCTTTGATATAAGTCTGACCATTTCTGGGCCTAAGTAGACAGAACACAGCGCAGCTGTAGATGCTTGTGTTATTTCAGTTTTCTCTACCAAACTAGATTTATTGACAATTGGGCAAATCTATGGTTTTATTGTAGAACACGAGAAATTGCATAGGTACCAGTAATAAAAGAATGAGCTTAGTGCGAAGCCGAATAATTGCATACAAAAACCAAGCGAATGAATTGTGACTGTGTGTTTGTGCAGCCAGTCCTAGCTATGAAACGTCTTACGATTGAATCGCACTTCACTAAAACGGGAATAAGCTAGCACTTGCTACTCAATCTTTCCTTTTTGGTGCCGTAACAAGTTGTAGATCGACGTAGTAGAGGCTTCAAGCACTGCGCATCTAAGCTAAGATGCATTGTTTTACATGTGTAATGCATCATGCACACACTGACCTAAGCCACCAGTCAAAACCAATAACGTTCAGACCTTTTCTATGGTGGTGGAATGCGGTACGCAGCCCGTTCGTGGTTCAACCCTTATCTCGATTTGGCTGGATGGCTTCCAGCCACAACCCTCAGGCAGTTAAGTGACTTAAACTCACTAGTATTCTAAACGCAGTGTACACTTTTAGGTATTGCAGCAACTCGTATAGAGCAATTTGACCTCACATTACAATTAGAATCTTAGAAATGAAGAGTAAGGTTGAAATGTCCAGTAAATGAATACCGCTAATTTGTGCACAAATAATACGATAGAAAAACATAAATGCAATTTATTTTTACCCATTCCATGTGTAAAGTGATCCCGAATGCGGAATGCTGGTTCCGAATCGATCGTTAAAGTACCTATAAGTTATATTGTGCTGCATTCAGACGCGACACGTTTTGTGAAATTCGTTTTTTTTCAAAGTCATTTCACTAATTTATTCCCAGTAAATAGGGAAATTTTTGGAAATATGCGAACCATTATTGACGTTGCAGTGTAGCAACAGACTTGACATGCCAACGGGACCAACGCAGTTACCGTTGATGACCTTGAAAATGGTGAGCGAAACGGTTAGCTAAAACACTTGTTTAGTTGATATAACTTGCGATATCCACTTGTTTACGATATCCAGTTGACTTCTGTCTTATAAGCTACAAAATCTTTTGCACTTGTAATTGTTTTAAAAGTTGTGTAGTAGATTTTATTTGACGTACATGTATATGCTCCTTTTAAATGAAAAATTTCTGATTGCATTTTGTTAAATTTTTGCCATCAAATAGGATACAGCATTGATGTTCTCCCTCTATTCGTCTTAATTATCACATTTGAATCTAAAAATGGGTCGCCTTAGCTCACTGTAGGTATGGCTCACATTATTCATCGTCTAACAATGCTATGCGGTATTCTAGGCACACCTTTACGCGAATCATTACTCACAACTTGGTGCGATAGAAAAGCAACCTTGACTAAGTTCTTCCTAAGCACTTGCTTGTAATTCAATAGCGTTTATTGATGAGGAATGTTGTTGCGTTTTTCGTTGAAATCTAGAAATTGAATAAAAATATCCTATAAGGGGAGGCATACATCCGTTTTATTTGCGCATGAAAGAACTTTTTAGTAGGTTGATTAGGCTCTAAGTACTTGCGTTGACAAGAAACGGCAGTGCGATACAGGCAGTAAGTAGGATTGAAAGGACTTGCCCCTTTCTTAGTAGATTAAGCAGACTCCATTCAACACTTTCAACAGCTCTTGATGTTGTACGAAAGGCAACTAAAGCTCAAGTAACTTAAAATCGTTGGTTAAATGCTTTCAAAATGGCACCTAGCCAGACGGAGTCGAGCAAAGAGTTCTTACACTTAGCAAGCTCGAATGTAAAATGACGCTTGCACGTGGCTGAGCGCAGCAATAGGTGAGGAAGATGTAGGAGTGCCAGCAGATGGGATGAAATCCATACCATTTAACAAAAACAAAGAGTGACAGCTAATTATTCTCTCATCGCTCATTTCGCTTTCGCGTCCTCCGTATCTATTTTCCTTTCCTCCCTCCTCTCCTCTTCCCTATTAGCCAGCTAATGAATTCACTGTCATTGAAATGCCCCTCAAATGGTAAGGCGGGAAGTGCAGGTGGACATCAAAGTCTTCTCCACGCTCCATCTTACCACACAGGCTAACAGCAACTTCAGAGTGACTCTACCTTGCGTCAACAGATGCTCATCATGCCCACATTCACAACAGCATCTACTGTTGAAACCACAAGACCATCATCCACTGTTGACTGACTAATTAGTCGTTTATTTTAATCAATCACTAAAGCGGTCGATGTACTGCGCGTCGAAATTTACTCGCTCTTTTTGAAGTGTCAAATTCTGAGAAGCTGCCCACTGGTTCTTTACCTCTCTTTGCTTCCACCCATGGTGCTGCCTTCGACAGTACTATTCTGCAGGACGCGACTCGTTCATGCGCAAGTGGATTTCTCATTGACCCGCTTGCCTCATTAATTGTAGCAATTTCAATGCGCACTCTTTACTGTATAGGCTCCCTCCACATCGACCAAGTCTACATTGTCATTGTTTAACTTGAAAACACCAGCAATGAGAAATAACTTAATTCCCATTCCAACTTCGCCTTCCCTGTATTGGTGCCATGCTGCTCTCACCGCGAAGAACCGTTCCATTCCCCCTTCACCCCATCATCCCTCTCTTGGTCGTGTTTCTACTCTCACTTCAAATTCTGCTTCCCCTGTTATATTAGAGTTAATATAAAAGGGCGGGTGGTTGTAAAACTTGGCAAGCAGCAGGCAGAAGGGGAAGGTGAGACTTCAGCTGTGTAGAGGTGGGGACGCTGACAGATGCAAATCATTGGCATTGTCGTCCACCTCCATGTCAGTGCCATCAGCGGCAGCGAAAGCATCTGACACGGATTTGAGTTTGGGTAATATTCTGCAAGGAGAGACTACCATAGGATTTTTCTCAATTACTCTGAATCGCTTGTTAAAAATGGCTTTGTCAGTTGCGATTGCACAAAAATGCGTCGCGTCTGACTATATTATGATTTGCAAAGCATGGCTCCTTAAAGACCAATCGTTGTCAGTACTTCGCATGTAACTTAGGCAAGGCTGAGTTGCATTTTATGGTTTCTTATCATGTCCTTCACGCCTAATTAACAATAATTGTTTGTCAAACAATTCAAATTTAAGCTTTATTACCAAAATTCTAATTATTAACGTGCGGTAAAATTGGCTTACACGAATTGCTCCAATGCCTATGTCTGCGAACTTCGTTCAGAATATCAATCGGTTCAAGTTATTCGAAAACTATAGGACTGTAATTATTAGTCTTCGAGACAGGAAGTGAAAAGAAATACAAACTCAAAATAGCTGCTTACCCCATTCCACACGATCATCAACCTGAATAGAGTCTCAACGCTGACGTTGTGTGTTCCTTAAAAAGGCATAGAGACAATTGATGGTACTGCCATAGCATACTCATTCAGCCTTAAATTATGTGCCACCACTACTCATTCAGCCTTAAATTATGTGCCACCACCTCACAACATGACGTTTTTCCCTCAACTTCTGGTGCTATTCTCCAGCAATGGTGTTTAAAAGTCGCATTAGCTTATCTCTAGAATATGTGCATTTTAAGATTATAAGTATTAAGTTACGCTGACTACGAGGATGCCCGTGTAGATTTCCTGGTCTTCTTTACCACAATCAGCCCATTGTTTTGCATCCACTGACCTAGAACAGAATAGAAGTTCCTCCGATCTTAGTGCCTTTTTGGCAACAGCAGTAGCATTAGAAAGCACAGCTTATTCACTGGTAAGAATGTTTGGTATCCGTCTTCGACGAGATGTCAAATTGCTCCAAAGGGGGGCAAGTGAAACGAAAACAGAGCAAGTAAATGGCAGTCGTTTGGTATTACCGCTATAGCAGTACTGCCACTCAGCATCAGCGTTGTGAATCCCCACTTTAGTAAAAGAGTGTCGTGTTCGGACTGACATTGCAAAGACGGGAAAGCCCATGTTAAGGCCTAACCCATTATAAATGCAAGTAAAACTTTACAACTAAGAATCAAAAAGGCTGACAAAAGACATCCGCTGATGATTTCTCAATTAATAACTCTCCAATACAGTGACCCATAGCACAAAAGCAAATTTGTTCCATTCTCTTAATTTCCTTAAGTCCACAGTCACGAACAAGAAAAGTATTTCATTCATGTGCAAACGTATGCAGAGCCTAGTTGGGGGCTTAGCATTACTAATTTATTGAGATTTTCCTGCAAACCAGTAGATAGCATCAAATTATGCTTTTCTCACATTCATTTGATTAAAGGGTTTACTCTATGAAGTGGCGCAAGAAAGCAGTTCTGGGTTTAAGACAAAAGCATTTTAAAGGAGGTTTCCTTTCCTATTCCTTAGTCAAATTCGGTTAAAATTTCCGTAGTGCAAAATGAAGGGTAGCTAGAAAGTGTCACATTGTGATAACGCCTCACTGTGAAACATGATTTTAGCAAAGCGACGTAAATTTACCTCACAAACTGGCGTTTGACAGACAGGCGAAGACTTTGACTTTGTATGCTGCCACTGTAAAATACGTGCCGCAATACTGGCGATCTAAACTAGGAGTTTTTCTCTTTAATCCAGTTAATAAAAGCAGTTAAAGAGATGTGTACGTAATAGTGGCAATACCGATCATAGTGCCTCGTAATGCTTACTCCAACTCCTAGCAGAACGCGCCTTCCGACAAGACTCGAGACAGTTCATTGGATTCCACCCAAGGCGCATTCCTCTTGGCTTAGTGCACAAACAAATAAAAATATTATATTTCCCGACAGGAGGTGGCCAAGTTGACAAGATAAAATTCCACAACCAAAGGTTTTCACGATTGACGAAGAAGGCTAGATTTTATTTTAACTTGACGAGTAGAGAAGGCATCGTAAAGATGCACGAACTCCCTCCTTTGCTAGTTAAAAACCCTTTGAAATAGTTGCTCGCCAATTGGATTGCAATTTCGATAAATACTACCTCTTCCACTTTAAACTAAGTAGTAAAAATATTTATCGTGGAGAGAACACTCGCTTGAAAAATTCCATGTCTTGTCAAAACTTATCTTTATTTACTTCGCAGTTTCAAGTTGAATTGTATTGCTAATGGCTAAAAGCAGCGGTTGTGGCGTGATATCGTTCATAGAAATAAGACTGGACTTCTTTGCAGCGCAAAGTCCTCATGCCATCAATATGCGCACCCATATCGTGATAAGGATAGTCTGAACATCTCGGTAGAGGAAAAACTTCGTCAACTGCAACAACAATCTTATTAACTCCACACACCCATCTCCGCAGTACTTGAAATTCCCACCTCAAGTAGTCATGTACTTCCTATCCTCCAGTCCAAACCAACGACAGATCTGATCAAAGAAACAAAGATGCAGGCATGAATGGAATGATGCGGATAGGATAAAGGTGTGCAGAACACGCCAACTCTCATCACAGCATTCTGTGCCAAAAGCAAGCATCAGAACTGTGTATGATTGTGCCGAAAAAGAGTCTTTTATTTAGTGCCTTCTTAACGCAAAGGAATCTGCCGTGTTTCGCACTTCTTTTAAGCACAGGGGACTCCTACAAAGTTTGCTGCATCAAGGAAGTCGTAATAGATTTGTGTTGTTGACTCGAAAGTTGCCAGCAATCCTAACGCTTTCGTCCCCTTCATTTGAGACGTACAAGATTGAGCACTTCCCTTAACTTTCTTTCCTCAATTACTTTTGGCTGCAAACACCTGCTCATAGGGGCTTCTGATTAACACAATGTTTCGAAGAAATTTTATGAAAATGGAGAAAGAAAAGATAAGTAAGGTGTATGCTGTTATTTAGGTTTCGTTACGAATTGGGATTTGTTCCTGCACTGCATTTTGTCAGCCTTAACCCAACCAGTAGCCATGCAATAGTTACATTGTTTTATATCTTTTCGGAGTAAATGTCTACAGAGTGTGAGCAAATTTACCGAGAAATAGGTAACCCCTTCCTGGGCAAACGGTCAGAGTTGTGAATAATGGAGATCCTTCAACTCATTGTGCGTTCACCGTGTGCCAGCCTGCGACTTCGCGCTCCTTTACAGACACTTGAAGATCGCAATTGGGATGCCTTAACGTCTTCATTTGGCAAAACGAAATTCATTTTTAATATGCGTAAAAACGGACACTAGGTTGTACATGGTGAGGCGTGAAGAAATAATTGCAAAAGCAGTATTAGATGGATGAAGGGGTGAGACATCACCATGCCTGGGTTCAATGCATGAAACCACACCATCGCCAGGGCGATATTTTCAGTCCTGACAGAATAAAGCGGACCAGAAATCATCGATTAGAAGTGAGAAAGGACTGAGGAGCAAAGTGACTAGGCTGCGTTTGATGTTTGCTGGTTGCCTCAAGACATTGACNTTTCGCAGAGGACAAATGGGACATATGGGGTGAGTGACCATCCCTGACCGCCGGAAGGGCAAGTAGCATGCACGCACCGTCATCCTCGTGTAGTTGTGTGATCGGTATCGAAGATAGCCAAATTGAAGTCACCGGATCTTTGTTGGACATTACTTCAGCGCTTTGCTCATACATTTCCAAATGCGTGTTGGTGTTTAAATTAATTTCGCTGCCTTTTAGCTGGCCATAACCTAATCTCTGCTGCATACTACAACTGCATCTTCTAAAGCAAGTGTTGCAATTTCTACCTTATCTTTCGTATTTTCCTGCTAAATGAGTGCATGCCTTAGGCTGTAGGTCAAGTAGGAAGATGAAAGAAGACTCGTGTACATAAAGGTTTGTTGTACGCGTCCTCATCCGACGGTTCGCCTAGGAATGTGGGACGCACCACACCATTTTCTCTGTCTGCGGCGACTGGTCTGTTAGGCAGAGCATCTGTATCAGTTTGCGAGCGCTATTTTCTGACCTACGATCAACAAACTACAATGTGATCACCCTCAGTTTATCACTGAATAGTGCAAAAAATGACCTGATAGGCTGCTTAACAAGCAATAAACACAATGCCGCACAATTTCAATGCCCTTTTATTTTTGTAAAGGGTCGATATATAGTTGATCTCTTTTTCTCTGAGCGGAGAAACGGTTTAGTCGACGAAATCCTCACATGTACTTGTGCCGTTTACCAATGCAGCTTTTGTGGACGTGCAAGAATTCATCCCCACAAATTGTGGTTCACTAGGACCAGCACTGCAGCACATCCTTCTACAGTGTCGTCAACAATTAGTGCGCTGTATCTTTACTAACAAGCTCCAATCAAATTTAAATGGGAAGATGAAAGAAGACTCGTGTACACAAAGGTTTGTAGTACGCGTCCTCATCCGATGGTATTTGTTAGGTTCGCCTAGGAATGTGGGACGCACCACACCATCTTCTCTGTCTGCGGCGACTGGTCTGTTAGGCAGAGCATCTTTATCAGTTTGCGAGCGCTATTTTCTGACCTACGATCAACAAACTACAGTGTGGTCACCCTCAGTTTATCACTGAATAGTGCAAAAAAATGACCTGAAAGACTACTTAGCAAGCAATAAACACAATGCCGCACAACTCTAATGCCCTTTTATTTTTGTAAAGGGTCGATAGTTGATCTCTTTCTCACTGAGCGGAGAATCGGTTTAGCCGACAAAATCCTCACATGTATTTGTGCGGTTTACCAATGCAGCTTTTGTGGACGTGCAAGAATTCATCCCCACAAATTGTGGTTCACTAGGATCAGCACTGTAGCACACCCTCCTAGGTGTCGCCAACAATTAGTGCGTTGTATCTTTACTAACAAGCTCCAATCAAATTATTAAAAAGCTTTTTTACACTAAGTCAAAAAAGAATGATCCGTATGAGCAGTTAAATTATCTGTCTTACGTTTTGTCAGGAGGCGCATTTCGTCAGAATTTGGAGCATGTTTTACGAAACACGGTGATCAGGGTTATTCCTGCTTCGAGTGCACCTCTTCTGACTTCCTTTTATTCATTAATTTGAAAGAGTACAGCTCTGTTCCTCTAAACTTTTGATTGAAACTACGGCTCATGACTTTTGATCCAATGGGAAGAAATAGAAGATAGAAAAGAGCAATTAGATGTACACTGCTAGTAAAGATTCGTGTGTAATTGAGATGTGCGACCGCATCAGATATGGTCAGCATTAACTCAGTCGATAGGCAAGCAAGTGCTCCATTAAATCATTTTTTCGAAATAAATGCACTTTGTTCGTGAAAAATTTACCAAGAAATAGAAATACGATTTTAGGGCAGATGGTCAGAATTGTGAATCATGGGGATGCTTCATTTTACTGTACTTTTGCTATGCGCCACTTGGCATTTGCCTTCCCTTGCCCCCACAATTGAAGATCGTGAATGTGGTAGATGGGGTGTCTTTCCATCTCAAGCCATCAAAAAGAATTTCATTTCTAGACTTCAGTGATAAGGATGCCAGATTATGTTTCGTGATCTGAACAATAAAATAGAAAGTAGCACTAAAATTGGCGAGGAAGTAGATGACACTAAAGGAACGAATCAAGTTGGACAGTCTCGTGCTGGCATAACCGACTTCATTGTATTAACCAACATCGATGCTGGAGCATGAAGATTCCTCATTCCATTTACTTCCACTGTAAGCCAGCTTGGTATTTCGCGTTCCTTTACACACACTTGAAAATCGCAAAGGGGATATCTTTCCATCTTCATTGTGCAAGGCAATTTCCGCTTGTGCGATTCTATGATCAGGACTCCAAAGTGTTCACTTTGTGGCATGAATAAACGAGCACCAGAGCAGTATTGGATAGGAAGGCAGAATGGAACCAAAGAAAACGAACAGAGTTAGAAAGAGGAGAGTTAGGCGTTGGCATAGCTAAAGTCACTGCATGAAAGTACATCGCTGCTGGAGCAATATTTTAATGACTTCCATTGAAGTGTACCCGAAACGCAACCATAAAATGCGGCTGAGCACAGCAGCTGCACGTGAGAGAAAACGGAAGAGCGAAGTGGAGAGGCTGATGCGATTGAGTACGTTGGTGCCTTTTGACGCGATTCGCTGCTCAGGCAAACAATTTTGATGGCTTGCGTCAAGCGAAAATGAAGAGTAATGCGCTATTTGCTCGCCTTTTTAAAGAGGCAAGAGCTGTGAAGACGGAAGATGTTTTGGTCATGATGCAGTTTGTTATTGTAAGAAGTCAACAGCATTCGTATACAAGACGTTGTTCGTTCGATGCCACGTTCTACAGTTTGAGCCGCTGTCTGTAAGGCCTGAACGAGGTATTATGGCCCTGGTCGACCATTTTAGTTTCGGTCGTCTTCATTACGATAAAAATTTAGCGAATCCAACTTTTTCGTTTCTCGATAGCACTTGATATCCACCAAACGGGGAGAGTAATAAGGTAACTGCGCTGCAGAGCGACTGATGACAAGACGAAGTTTTGTTGAAACAAGCAAAAATGAAGCTTTGAACAAGGAACCCACAGAAACGAACAAATGGATGCTGGAGTTGTAACGAGTGGAATAAGGCGCAATGGAAGCAGGATTTCTTATTATTTATTATGGAATGACCATCTATGGACTAAACACCTTACTCATGCCTCCCAGACAGCAGCGCAAATCGTATCCAAACGATTTTTACTTCCCTCAAAGCCGCGCTGCTAGGCACAGCGTCTGCGCTACTTTGCGATCGACACGAGGTCATAGGAGCACTTTTAGCTTTCCACCTAACGCAGCACAAACGGATCCCCTGAAAATGACGGCCAACTGAACAATAAAAACAATGTTGATTATTTATTTTACACTACAGTGTGAAATGGCAATAGCTCTTGGCAATGCCAACATCCTTCTATTCAATGAAGAGACGTTTTTACTGTTCACCGGGAATGCTGCAGCCAGTTGGTCATAGTCACTCAGAGAGGAGAAGCATTTTACTCGCCAAAATCTTCTATGCCTTTCAGCGGCCCACCGATATGAGAACAATTCGCCGAGAACTGGGATTAAGCGAGGTAGCCCTGCAACTTTCCTTTCCGGAGTGCCGTCGACATCTTATGCAATGAAGCATTTGTAACAGGCTCTGACCTAGGCAGTTAGTAGAGTTTGATTGGAAATTGTTATTTATGTCCACCTTAGGAAGCGCCAGCCTTATTTTAGCAAATAGGCTTGCATAAGTTTCAATGTTTCATTTATTCAGGAGTCAATTCATTTTTCAGAAGCTACAGGATGTATAAATAGGCAACATATGGTCGATAATCAATGAAGCTTAAGACTGACGACTATGGTTGGTCCAATTATTTAAGCTTAAAGTTAGTTGTTAGTTGCGGATTTAAAGGCGCTCTTTTTGTGTGATTAGGAATAAAATAGAAGCAGACCGCACCTGAAGATTTGAAGCATGACTGCCATGGAACCGAGTCGATGAGCCCTAGCCCTCGGCGGCGATTTGGCACCGCCTGACCACGCATCCCCGTCGATACACAACGCGACCTGCTTCAGCCCCACTCACTACTTATGGACCACGTGCTAATCTGAATTATGGAAAAGTGTATGGATTTCCAGTAGGCTGTATTTTTTTTTAATTTAGCGTCACTCTCACTCAAACGATACATTGAGCAATTCCGTTTATACCATTCTGACTAGGGGCCTTGCTGCACATTTTCAGAGTCTTGAGGGTGGACGAAAGGGGAATTGAGAGGCTACACGCTTGCTGTAGAGCTTGTCGGCTTTGATGCTGGGATTTGTGGTTGTGTCTGCATTGGGTTCTGGCATTCGATTGAATTTTCTTTGTGCACATTCACTTCTGGCAATGCTTATATTTGAAAATTTTCGACTTATGCATTCCTCTCGACCTCTTTCACAGGGCTGATTATGCCCTGCAGTGGATCAGTCTTTACCTCCACTTGGCCTTTTCGTTGCTGATAGGTTAGTAAGTAGCTAAAGAGAAGGGTTCGGTGGAGCACCTGCTAGTGGATGAGTTCAAATGTTTCAAAAATACGCAAAATACCACCCTCTTAAAGCACACATGTTTGAAGAGGCGGCTCGCTCTCGATCAGCTGCTGCATCAAAGAACTCAGGACCTACTCGTAGTGGTTAGTAGTAGTAAAGGAAGCAACTTTATTCGTGTCGTTTTGCAGTAGGTTTTTACTCCAACTAAAAGGTTTTAAGTTTTTACGTTAGTCTTTTGTATTTACAGCTGTTGGGCAAGGGGGATGCAGACAGGCGTAGTGATTGGGTGACCATGGAATTTGGCGAACGAAGAAAGCCAATGAGTTAACACCACGTTGAGGACATTCTGGTCCCTCACTCGAGGAGTGATTTTTTTACACACCGACACCTCTGTCGCGCAATCAGTCTATGCTAGCAGCAATTGATACTGGTGATTCGGCTCTCAGCTGCTTATCTTTCCTATTTTTGACGCTTAGCTCGCTGCACCTTATTTATTTGATTGCTGTGTTAGATTTGGATAGCATGTTTTCTTAACGATTTTGACACAAAGTAAAGTCACCAATTCTCCTCTTGTCCTCGCCAGTGGAACAATCGAATGTGGACGCTGTGTGCAACGTGGTCTTGAAGTCGGTCCCGAATAGAGCCACTAAAGCGCCCACGCGACATGTGCACTAATCCCCTCACCGACCCGTCTGCCATTTACGACCTAACCGAGCCACCGAAGCCATAGAGCATGTGACCTTGGCGCATAGTGGAATAGATTTCCTCCATGGCGGTGTCAATCTTGCGCTTCGTGTTACCAATGCGTCACGGCGTTGCAAACGACTTGATCCAGAAGGACCTTGAGAATGCCACAAATCCTCAGGTAGTGGAGCCCGCAGATGATTTTTTGATACTCTGATTGTTGTTTTGTGACACTTTCCTGTGACACTTAATATGTCTCCACCCAAAATTCCTTTCCCCTTTACCTTGATCAAACATAGGTCAATTCAGCACTTCATTTGGTATGGATTAGATTCACGAAGATTACGACTAGAGAACAGAAGAGCAGCCGGAAAATAGGCTCTGCATATTTCAACATCTTAAGCACCGTCTTGCATTTTAGCCTTTTTATACACCCATTTAGTAGTTCATCGGCCCCTTTTTGTTCATTAGCAGTAAACCCAGGTGCACTTAAACACGATTAGCTAGACGTGCATATATATGAAGAAATAACCAGCTAATTATAATGCCAAATGACTAGCAATTGAAAATATAAGGTGATATTATAATATTGACATCAAATCAGTAGCAATTTTCATGTCATGCTTGCTATTTACATTGCATACATGTTTGCACAAGTCCATGGGGGCTGCCCATCTATCACCCACTAGATTGCGGATGCAAGCGCGGGTGTGTGAAAACGTTTAACAGGATGTGGAGAAGAATGAGATGGTTCGATGGAACGGTTAATGTGGCGATTGGTTGGCTTGGCTTAGCTAAAATCAGAGATGATTGCCCCCATGGCTTCGATTAAATGAGGCCAGGTCAAGTCGGATGCGGTTGTCGGTCCGATAGTCGGATGCGGTTGTCGGTCCGATATAGCAGGTTGAATGCAAAAGCTAGTGGCGGGAATGGTTGGAGGTGATGAGCCAATGGGATATGTAACTTGTTTGAAGCAGCTGTGCAGGCAATAAGAATTGCGTCCCAGTATAATGAGATGAGACCGCAAGAGTGGAAGCAGCATGCGACACATGTCAAATTTACGCTTCTATGGGATGTTTAGTTGTGTTGACAAGGAAAGGTGGGGAGGAAATAATAGGCGAAAGATTGGGGAGGAAATAATAGGCGAAAGAGACAAAGTAGGCAGATCAAGGACCAAAGGACGAGGTCGTTGCAGGCCAATCTATAGTTTCACATTAGTCGAGCACACCATCTCTTGCGTCGTGGTATCTTTGGAGTGCGTAAATGCCAGCTTTGATGCTTACTAGTTCCCGCAGCTCTTTTGAACTTTTTTTTGATATAGTCTCCAAAATTCCTGTTCCCAGAGAGGCCTACGATGACTACCCCACCTTCAACTTTTACCGCCTGAGCCGCTAACATTATCCGTGCTGCCGTCCCATCACTGATCCACCAGAAAGTTACTTGCTTTTACTTCTATGAGCAAAGACGAGGACCATCCAGCCAGCCAGAAGCCCAATAGGTAGACGAAAAACGGAAGAGAAGAAGCGACCACGTGAAAATGTCCTATTGACGCGACGTAGAGATAGGAAGCGAGAAAAACAGCAACAGCGGCGTGCTGAGTTTGTTGATTCAAGTCGAATAAAATCCCATTCATTTACTTACTCACGCGTCAACCACACGCACAAACAAACCCCGCTGCTCTGCTCTTAACTCTTCCTCAACCACCCCACACAGTTCACCCACGCTTATTTAGTTTCCTTGTGAAAAGAACAGGAAAAATTAATGCAGTCTTTAATGCGACGTTGAAGGTGGCCCTAAACAGGGCCGTTAAAGCGTTCTTACAAGAGCCGCGACGTCTCGATCTGTCCGCCTACCGGGTATGCCGCAACCCATCCACGGGAGCCTCAGAGAGTAAGACCTCAGTGTTTGAGACCATGGGTCACATCTGCAACGACGATGGTATTGAGCATCGCGTGCCACATGTGTATGACAGCGCCGCGGTTGACGTTCCTTGAAAGGACCCCAGGCACACTCAAGTGTTCTCGCGGACGAGTTCAGAGCTGCACCTCACGCCACCACAGCGCGGCAGATTGAGCCGACGCTCTATGCTATTTATGTGTCTGTGTACAGATCACGCCTTTCCATCAGCCAATCAACAAGTTGCTTACATGGATTTAAACAATTTATGCTTAGATGCTTTTTCATCTGTTTAACGCACAAATACCACCTTCATTGTTACTCTTAGTAAATTGAATATTACTTGCTAATTTTATTTCTACTCATTGGCATTAATCGCGTTGGCACCTAAACACATGTATGGTGAAATGGTATGGCATGATAGAGTGAGGTTTGATAGAATAATAAACAAAATTACTAACTAATTTCTAAAGGATTAAAGCAGAATGCTGGCTTATTGGCGGAGGGATGACTGAGTAGGTGAGGGTGGAACGGCACGAAATTGTTGGGCTTGGTGGTTCAGTATAAATGGCATCTACAATGAGAAACTCCCTTAAGGTGAACTTAGTTCATATTGGCTTAGATAACATACGAATACTCTATAATTTCGGCTACGCGAGATCCAGCCATATCAGATGCAGGCATCGTTGGGCCACAGTATGATGAATGAGGTGGCCAATGGTAGAAGGCTTTGCTAGTGGCGAGTCAATGAGATGCGTGAAGTGGTTGGGTGTGTTGTACAGCTAATAAGAAGTGTGTTGCAGTGTGACCAGTGGTAGGTATGGAGGGAGGTAGTGTAGCGTCTCGAGACTCCCTTTAAGGTAAAAGAAGGCATAGCACTGGGGGCAGAATACATGTAATCTGGAAACAGAGGGCTTGGGGGCTGTTGGCACGGCCCAAAGTCCGGCCAACCGGCTCAGTACAATATGGCCACCCAAGTGACCGAAACCGGCAGTTCAAACAAACAAAAGCATTACAGGTAGTGTGTCACGTAATGGATTTACGTTTCAACTAGGTGGCCGAGGACGAGAGACGAGTGAGCGGAAGAGGCAAAGGAAGCAAGTCGCGGGCCAAAGCGAAGGCGATTTCGTCTAAGGCGGGTCTGCAGTTCCCCGTGGGTTGAGTGTACCGACTGTTGCGTCGTGGTAACTACGCAGAGCTTGTGGGTGCTAGTGCACAGATCTGCTTAACTGCTTGATTTACCGACTTGATTTACCTACGGCAAACATAAATATTGCTTACAAAATACTTTTGCCTCACAAATGGATTAACATATTAGCCACTAGGCCATGATAATGCGACAATCACGGAATGAAAACAGATTTTGTGCAGGCGGATGGTGTGTCCTTCGAAATAGACGTGTGCGATGGAAGAAGCTACACGGGCATTGGTAACTGATGTGCAGTGCGATCGTAAGTGAAGGGCAAGTGACTTCTTGATGTACCCCCAAAAGCTGTGCGCACTGTGTTACACCAACCACAGGAAGTGCCTCACATGTTAGAGCATGCGTGAAAACCATGGAATGGAGGTGTGATGAGCACCGCAGATGTCGGTAGTTACGTCTTCGCCTATGGGCTACTGTCTGCGCAATAATTTCGTGCATTAAAGGTTTTCTCGGAATAAACTGCAACGCTTATGACTACGCATCACATACGCGAGCAATTTATCGTTTTACTAATTATTTTAGATTGGATTGGGATCTTATGCTCTTAGACACAAGAAACCTGGTTCTATGCATCTTGCAATTTCCAGCCATATCAGATGCAGGCGTCGTTGGGACACAGCATGATGAATGAGGTGGCCAATGGTAGGAGGCGTTGCTGGTGGAAAGTCAGTGAGATGCTTGGAGTGGTTGGGTGTGTTGTAAGCCAATAAGAAGTGTGTCGCAGTGTGACCAGTGGTAGGTATGGAGGGAGGTAGTGTGTCACGTAATGGATTCACGTTTCAATCAGGTAGCCGAGGACGAGAAACGAGTGAGCGGAAGAGGCAAAGGAGGCAAGTCGCGGGCCAAAGCGAAGGCGATGTCGTTTCAGGCGGGTCTGCAGTTCCCCGTGGGTTGAGTGTACCGACTGTTGCGTCGTGGTAACTACGCAGAGCTTGTGGGTGCTAGAGCACAGATCCGCTTAGCTGCTTGATTTACCGACTTGATTTATCTACGGCAAACATAAATATTGCTTATAAAATGCATTTGCCTCACAAATGAATTAACACATTGGCCGCTAGGCCATGATAATGCGACAATCACAGAATGAAAACAGATTTTGTGCAGGCGGATGGTGTGTCCTTCGAAACAGACGTGTGCGATGGAAGAAGCTACACGGGCCTTGGCAACTGATGTGCAGTGCGATCGTAAGTGAAAGGCAAATAACTTCTTGATGCACCCCCAAAAGCCGTGCGTACTGTGTTACACCAACCACAGGAAGTGCCTCACATGTTAGAGCATGCGTAAAACCATGGAGCGGAGGTGTGATGAGCACCGCAGATGTCGGTAGTTACGTCTTCACCTATGGGCTACTGTCTGCGCAATAATTTCGTGCATTAAAGGCTTTCTTGAAATAAACTGCACCGTTTATGACTACGCATCACATACGCGGGCAACTTATTGTTTAACTAATTATTTTAGATTGGATTGGGATTTTTATGCTCTTAGACACAAGAAGCCTGGTTCTATGCATTTTGCAATAGGTGTTTTTAGATGATTGTCTGATGCTTCATCTCCATACTGCTTTCTTGAAATAAATGTAATAATTATCGGTTTAAAGCATTTAATGTGTGTTTCCTGCAAGGAATCAGACTAAACTATTAAGAGTGGGACTCATGGTTGTACAATCGAGTTATTTTTTTGGTGACATAAACAAGTGAGAAAAGCATTAATCACAATTTTCTTTTCTTTGCATGTTTGTGCTTAAACGCTCCCAATTTTAACTTCCCATAATCGCTGATGCGGAATTTGTGTTTTTGATTATCAGAATATATATCTGGGGAAATCAACATGGTGCTCTCTAGCTAAGATCATAATAAAAATCATGAATTCATTTATCTGGCTGTACATTTTAAAAAACCAAAACCTTTACTCTTAAATGAAGCTTTAGACATGCATCGTGCAGCGCATCGATTCCTGAGTGCAAACAATTAAGTGGCAGCCAAAATCTCCCATCTGAATTCATTTGGATTTTGGAGCATCACGTGTGTTGCTTTTACCAGGCATACAAGCTACAGTCCCATCTTCTTCATTTTGATATCCTTGGTTAACCAGGAAAATCACTTTTGTGCATGGTTTTATGTTTCTTTGCATGAAATCGACATAAATCCTCTATTTTCTGTTTCCTTTCTCCATGCTCTTAACGGATTAACTGAGGTCATCATGATATGTCAGCCACTAGCGTCAACATGAACCATATGTGCGCAATCTGAGGCATGCGGAAGTCTCTCATCTAATGTCACGTGCGTAACTGCCTTATGCAATTTGTAAAGCCCCAACTAACTGTTTAGCATTTTTTGGGATATCTTACCTTTTTAGTTTCTCAAAGGGATGACGAATAGTGGGTTTTAGCTCCTGTGGCATAGCCACTTTTGACCTTAAGAGAGGCAAACCTAAGTACTGTAAAATTTGGTTTGCATAGCGATGCAGAAATAACGTCACTTTTATCAAAGTCATCTGCATGCTCTAAAAGTAAGTAAGATTGTGTAGAGTTTTCAGCGCTTACAAATTCATAGATAGGCATATCAGAATGAACGATATGTTGAAAGCATGTGGCAGTTCGGCATGGCTTATGATTGTTGTTTGTCAAGATAGAAATGAACGATATAATTTTCATTACCAGGGGGACCAAGAAGTAGGAATTGCAAATCTTAGGTTCTTAGTGTCTGTAGTGTGCATCCGAGCGTCTAGCTACCTATACTCCAGTTTTATTGAATGCAAGAATGACCCTCCTACTGGTCGCCGTTAAATGGCCGTGGTCTTACAACTATTATTATCCCCTTGTCCCGGCATAAGGTACCATACACGTTTAGTAAAGCGAAATCAATTTGAACAAAAGCATTGAGAGTTTGAAAACGAGGAATATTATTATTCATTGACACTGCATCAACACTTTTTGGGCAGGCATCAGTGCTCAATACTCTTGGTGAAACTGGGAAGAAGTATGCAAATAATGCGGGACCAACATACATGTCACGATGTGTAAAGTAAATGTAAGGCGGATTGTCAAATAAATAAGGTCAATGCTGCAGAAATTTGATAAAGTGGTTGCCGACAGCGATGAAAATAATGATTCTTGACATATTGCTATTGCGAAATTTAGCAGCAGAGGTCTTGAGGTTATCTGGATAATGTGTCATTTTGAGACTGAATGACGAAGACATGAGGCTCCCTCGAAGTCGACAGTGAATGAATATCTTTACGTCTTAAAAGATGCTAAATAAATGACCTAGACCCGAAGGGAGAAGAGGCTATAGAAATGCTTACGAAACATTTGCTGCACTCAAGCATTCTAAAATATTACTTTACGAATGTGTAAATGGGCATTAGTCATGTCGATTCAAGAGAACGGAGGCAAATTCTGAAGTTGGCACGCAAACTAATTAGCCAAATCTTCGCAGCATAAAGGGATCAACCTTTCAGTACAACAGTCTCCTTTTAAACCACTTGATTTTATGCACTTTTAAGTGTGGCACACAAAAGCAGGTAGAATAAAAGGGCCACCAATATGCACCAAAGAACAGTTCAGGTCAAGTCAAACTGACCAAAACCTCGCCATTACAGCTGCAAGGTGATGATCCACAAAGATTGATTGTCAGGTGCAGATGAAAGCATGATTAAGTCTCTTACTCATTACTGCACAAAGCATCAATTAAAGAATTATTTAGTAATCCTTAAGACAATGTTTACTGCGAGTGACTTTAGAATTATATCAGCACTTTATTAAAGTAATCCAAACGATGGAAGCTGATTTGCATGAGATCCTGTGACAGCTTACGTTGAAATTTAATGAGTAATCAGGGGCACCCAAATCATTCTATAACCTCGCATGCGATTAAATTGCGGAGAAGCAATATTTACGAATTAGGGTATCCTTAGAACAGTGCGGGCATGATGCTTAAAATTACCGCAATTCGCCTGCTTTCCGTTGTGAGCTCAGTGTTTTTCAATCTAGACCCGTCTGTAAAGGTAAAGAGATTGCATGTTAACGATCTAAATTAGGGTTTATGTCAATATGCTTAAGTTCGGTGTTCAAAAATTGCTGCCTCATCACAATTTTGGCGCCAAAGAGAAAAACTATAAACCTTGAGTCCAGAGCAGAAATCAGGAGCTATCGCTTTAAATTACCGAAAACCTGTGTTTATGAATGATGTCTTCGATCTCCCTAATAACCCTACACATTACTTCTTAGCTTTGTGGGGCGGCAAGAAAGGGCGCGATATGTCGCTGCTGGATTTGTGCCTCACACTCTGAGAATCGGCCCGAAATTTTTGCATTCCGGTGACTGGAGGCGATTTCAGACATGTAATCGACCTCAGCAAATATATTGGTTGCCTGCGTTAAAGACTTCAGAACCATGGAAGCCAATCCCGGGCTTCACTGTTCGGGATGCTTAGGGTAAACGGTATGCTCTCGTGAGGAATGAGACTTGTGTCCACAGTGGCAATGTAAGTCTCACGTCTGTAGTGTGACCAAAGCAACTACTTTTTGACAAAGCCTTATAAACGTGAAGTATTAGGATTTTATACATCTCGTCTTGCGGTGAACTGAAGTAGCATGTAGACAAATGACGTCTCCAACAGCAACCATAGTGGATAGTATAGATGATACAACCACTATGTTGACTGTAGTTAAATCCACCTCTTTTCCTCCCCTTTAGTTTCTCATCTACAAATGCTTGATCTTTTCCAGCCATTCCTCACAAACAGCACGGCAGTAGCACGCATTAGCTATTTGATACTTTACTGCCCCACAGTGGTGTAGTCACTGCCGCTGATAGCCCTTGATTTATTTGTGATAACTAGATCCCAAGCCTTGGATGGTTTCCCTCATATCCGCCTTAAGAAATAATTTTGATTTTTTAAAAGAACGTATAGTGTTACGTTGCAGTTTTATTTACAGCCTTTATAAGTGATTACACTGAATTTCTAATTGCATCCAAACTGCATTCGATTCATAAAATGCACAGTTGCAGACCTCATCTATGGTTAGTTCTTGCAAGAATGTCAACATCACCACCAAGTTGCCCATTGTTAATGAACTCAGGAATTTCCATTTTCTTCTTTGCCTCTTTTCCCCAAACTCACTAGTTAACTAAATATTGACTTTCGCTTGTCATTATTCCTTGGCAGCTCTTCTATCGATACTACTAACGGGACATTGCAAAGACTAGTTCCCAAAGGAGGTGGTGTTCCACCATTTAAACATTCAGTTCGCCTTTGCTTTGATTAAAGCCAAATATCTTATCAAGTATCTTAATCATCTGGGCATTCAAAAATATCCCTAATTGAAATGTTAATGAACACCAGGAAGTGAAGGGAAAGTTTACTTCTTCTTTTCAAAATTTAGGGTTACTTTGCCAACAAAAGTGTGTTTATAAATACTTATCTCATTGAAGCGCCTTTCTCGGCAAAATGAGCTCACCGAGCGGACTTTGCAAAAACGTTTTTGATGAAAAGGACGAAAACCTGAATACTGACCTTGATTAACAAATCAACTGGTCAAGTATTCGACAATGTTGGCTCCACAATTACAGCGTGTACATAGGGAGGTTAATTCTGATCTGCCTCTCTGATTTACTTCCATCCAGATTGCCTATTTACCATAGCCGAACGATGGTGGTGGAAGGCGACTTCGTATACGGCACTTTCAGTAACAAATGGGATTAGGGAGTCCACTTTCTGGGGTTTCTCATCAACAAACCTTAAGCCATGAGATCTAGCGGCAAGACTGCTTCGTCAATTATGACATAAATCTTGGTAAGGATAGTCTACATCTGGTGAGAGCTTGAGAGGATGTACCTGGGGATCAAATGTACATGACGACTCGTGTTCAGGAGAAGAACATTTAGGTCTCTTAGATGAAGGCCTTATGAAATAAAACTTTGTTGTTGTTAACAGGTGTGGAGAAACACATGACTGGGACTTCTAAGGCCACGTTTTCTCAGATTACGCAACAAAATAAGTGACGTTGATTAGCGCAGTACCATGCAATTCTACGGAGAATAGGTAGAAAATCTGAAGGTGTTACCACCGGTTGTACACAAGTTGCATCATCATGGGCCAATTGGATTGATGAGGGGTTTACAGTACTCCTGACTTAAACCAAAAGAGCTGCATGTTAAATTGCCGGGTTTCAGTTGATAAAGCCAATATAAAACAACATTTGTTTAAACGTGACATTGAACCGTCGAATTAAGAACCTTAGCGAAAAACCTATCATTTACATGGCAGCTTAGTTTCCACGACCTCAACGGTGGCCACACCAAGGGCTAAAGTTTGACTTCTGAGAGTAACATTCTACATATTGTTGTAAACTGCTCTAAATATAACATGGTATTTATTATGTAACGGTGTGACACGAACTACCGCCAGCAGTTCTGAGTTGCTAAAACACAGGTTTCTTTAAATTAAGCTAGATAGTGTATTCTTTGGAAGGAATGGGGCATGACATTCATT
Source organism: Taenia saginata (assembly GCA_001693075.2). Lineage (NCBI taxonomy): Eukaryota > Metazoa > Platyhelminthes > Cestoda > Cyclophyllidea > Taeniidae > Taenia > Taenia saginata. The sequence continues at coordinate 21,423 of LWMK02000217.1, read as the reverse complement.
CTCGAGCTGCGAACCGATGGCTAAATTTAAAAAGATCAATCCCTGTAAACCACATTACTACAAAACGCTGGGAAGCGCTTATGTGGTAGCGTCATTTAAGCATTCATGATACATCGGTGAGTGGTGAATTTTAGCGACCATCCACAGGTGCGTTCGAAGCCGTCGAGTTATCAAAACATGCCAATGATTTCGCTCCAAACTTCTTCTGAATTACTTAAGTATTATTTATAATCAAGAATTCATAAGATGGGACAAGTAGTGATCGTTCCAGTCTCTGTAACTCCACTACATGTTTTGAGGCGTGAAATTAGCGATGATACTTTTTGCAATGAAATCGCTCTATCGCCGGCAATATCAGCATTTAACTAAGATTTTTTTCACTACTTTTATATGAATCAATGTCCTCTCCTCTCGTTATCTACTACTCACATTCTTTCAATCGCTATCTTGTTAGTGCTCCACCTAATGCTAACTTCCATTACGATTGAGAGGATTATGAAGGTACTTATCAGTCAGAATGACGCAAACAAATCGGTGGTTGAGTATGAAGTGAATTTAGAATATCAGCCTGACTTGATCTAAGTAGCATTTGCAAACACGGTTTTGAAAGCGAAGAATTAAATAAATGCAACTTGTCAGTATGACTACGAATTCGCGGTGCAAATATGGAGATCAAGCCCACTCGAAGACTGCACAGTTTGTCATAAATCTCAAAGGACATGGTTTACCTAATTATTGCAAAAAGTACTCCAAAACTGGACAAGATCTTTCCCCAACTGATGATTTTTATTCTACTCTTATTAAATTAAATCAAGGAAAAGCTAGCAAATTGTAAAACCGCGTAGTTTTTTGTATCAAAAAGGGGTAAGCTATGCTCACACATCATCTCAAAGACAAAAGTCAAATTTGCTAGTATGTCGCTTACGCAGGTGGGAGTCTGGCAATGCATTTGGCTGCATGCGAGTGCATGACTAGACACCGTCATAAGTCAAGGTTCTGATTCTCTCAATCGATGCATTAATTTTCTTTGCAGTGAAATTTTTTTTCGTGGTAAAGAATGTACATGTGTTCTTCTACTTTGCTAATTCTCAGAGTTAGGACTTTTGACAATGCTATGCTGGCTAATTAGGAGGGTGGGATAAAATAAAGGACTGTGTTAAAGCACTCTATTACTGAGGGTGAGCATGTTGTTAAGCCCTGATAGAATATGCAATAGAATTGGAAACTCAGGTAAGTAGTTGGCAGTTTGGAACATTGGCGCGAAGCAGTCATATTAAGCACATAATTTCGTGAATACCTTCAAATTTCTTGCAATGACACTGGCTTTTAAGGTAGCGATGCACTCAAAGTTTGGTTAACTTTGTACTTTTACCTGCTTTTCGTTTAGAAGAATTCAGCTTTTATCTATCAACCTTTAATCTCAACAACACACAGAGATTACCCCAAAGCCAAACCCATTTTACGCTTGCCATGGTACAAATGTTGTTCTGCCACCGTTGACTAGCGCAACTAACTCAGCACACACGTCTTAATTTTTAATACTGTTACTCTACCAAATTTGAACAAAGCCTATGGTGCTTAATGGCATGCCTAACAGCATTGAAGTTGCGATGCTGGTCTCACAAAATAGTGCTTGGTAGTGTAAACTTAAAATCCTGCTCGAATTGCTGAAGTAGGGATTGGGGCCAGGATATCCATAATGGATGAGGTTACAGTAAGCTGTGTTGACAAGTCTGTCAATGAAGCAGGGATTGTCGAATTGGAGACTAACTGAGGAGCTGGCAGGTAACCACGTCGATTGAGCGTAAATCCCAACAGTTCCAATGTATGACGCAAAAGGAAGTTAAGAAGCTGTTTGCAAGTATTAATTCAATCACGCGAGGAAGTGCAAAGTTCACTCGACAGTCGACTTAGTTGTGACGCCTTTTTTTCTTTAAATAGGTGTTGTGTAAAATGAGAAATTACAGCCAACCGCTGGATAGTGTAAAGGCTCACATCTACTGTATTTGTTTGCTAATACTTGTACAACTTTTGTTTAGTGCAACATGGGTGTCATATGTCACATGCTGGCAGGTGTGCCGAAATCACTTCTGCCGCTATGAGGTATAGGTGGCAGATAAGTAAGCGCTTGAATTTTGTGAGGGCGAAAAGAAGCCTTCTCAGTGAAGGCGACAATTACGCCTAATCCATGGATGTCTATGCTGACGTCACATTCAACAACACTCTGTCGTCCTTCCGTCCGCCCCTCCGTACATCCACCCACTAAATCATTATTCCACCCATCACTTCATCAATTTTGGCTCTTTAATTTACTTTCTTTCTCGTTTGAAATTCTCACATTCCATGCATGCCAATTTGCTTCGGACCGGCTAGAGCATTCATCCCTAACTCATTTGTCTATCATACCTTTCTCGTCTTTTTTCTCACATTTCACGCTGAGCATAGATGTATAGTGATTCCTGGACTTCGATTGAAAAAGCAAAACGAGGCAAATAATTGTTTTCCTTCCATCTTTGGTAGCGGTTTATGCCGTCAGTAAGGACTAAGTTCCACTTGAAAGGTTAACTCATCCTGAGTATGATGCCAGTGGCACGGAGTCTTTGACAGTGAATTAGCTTAGCCGCCTGAAGTTTCTATGGCATTGCTGCTCTTTAGCGCGTGAGGTTATTTGGAGAAAGACGCGAGGAAATTGCCATTCGCGCTTGGATTATTGCTGCTCTTTAGCGCGTGAGGTTAATTTAAAGAAAGACGCAAGGAAATTGCCACTCGCGCTTGGATCTTGTCCAGCCCTCTTTAAATTAAATAGCTGTAGCACCATTGAAGTTATATCCAACGATCCATCTCCAACTCAGACTAGCAACGAGTCCTGCATCAATCACTTTCTGAGTGTTGGGAGACGTGGTTGCCTCCTTGGTTAGGCTNATCCAACTATCCATCTCCAACTCAGACTAGCAACGAGTCCTGCATCAATCACTTGCTGAGTGTTGGGAGACGTGATTGTCTCCTTGGTTAGGCCAGGAACCACCACAGTCGACATCATTGCTGACGGGCAAGTGGGCTGCTTCACAGCACTGCCTGCTGTTCCACCTCCGCACTAGACTTGCTGGTCCCTGCTTCGAGTAGCAGTAATAGTCACGTGCTGGCGCGCGGCATGCCTAGTAGTGGTAAGATGCACCTCCTGAGATATTCTGTTTCCTCATTCATCTAACATCGGAGGTGGCGGTTAGACTCAAACACTCTCTAAAAGTGTAACCATTGAATTTTGAAGTAAAACTTGAAGGATCTAGAAGGCTGCCTGGGATCCACATTCCTTGTAGATGCTCTAATCACGAAAATTAAGTAAACAATTGTGACGATTCCATTTAGAAACTAAAACTATCCATGCTCGGATCGCTGCGTACTACCTGAATCACTGCATTTCTAGGTGGGTTTGGGAAAAGCGAACTCACCTGACATTGTAAGAATGCGTGGATTAGAAATGACCACCGATTCTTTCGGAAAGTTTAAGTTGTTCGTCGGTTAATGGACTAAGTTAACGGATGGACTAGCAGCTCGTGTAAAATGATCGGGTTAATTAAAGCTGCTTACTCAAAGTAAGGTTCTTCTTGTTGCATAAAACATGGAGTTGATGAAAAGCAAACAAATTTGCAGAGTTAATGCCGAGCCTCAGTAGCCTTGCACGACATTGTCAAAATTACATTGGACGATGCTCTAATCTTGGAGAAGAACCATCCACCTTAAATAGGATGCCATCAATTGACTCGTTGAGAGTCATTTAAATGGCTTCAGGCGCCATATGGAACAACCTTACGCTTGGTTAGATAAGGTTGCATTAAAATTTCGCGATTTTATTAAAATTTTTAATGGAAAATTGAAAGATTTGCGTGCAGACGCATAGATCAAGAATGAATGCAAATAAGTGCATTAGAGGTAGCAGGCAAAAAGGCTAGTAGACGAACATAAATGGAAGTAAGAAAGTCAAGAATGGGAGCCAGTTGGCGTTGCTGAACGAACTCAGCTTCCATCTAGCCCAGGGCAGCAAAGCGAACACAGGATTGTGAAGGCAAACTGATGGTCCCTGTCCTTTGTATTAAACATGTGCGTGAGAGGCCGTGTAGGGTCCCGGCTGAAAGGTGAACTGTCAAAATGTGTAGTGAGTTCGATAAGGGAGATCGAAGGTTGCGAGGTGATGAAGTGAGTAGAAGGGAGGTGGATAAATGAAAGGAAGGACGAATTGATAAAGGATAGATGCATCAGTAAAACTGAGTTACGAGTTGCGAAGTGTCTTAGGAAAATCGTTCAATGGGAGGGTTAGCCTTTGTAAAATCATTCGTTTTTCAACCTGGCGTATAGGCTATCGCTGCATGAAATGCACCTATGAGGAGGAAGCTTCTTTATGCCATGTTTAGAGCAACGCGTGAACGGGTGTGTGTCCTAATGAGGCAGACGCTTAACATCATCATATAGGGCAGTCTCGGAGTTAACTAACAACTCTTCCCACCAGCAAACACAAAATTTATTCTACGTCATGCCCTGAGGTTCAAAGGAACTTAGGGCCCTCGCCTTAAAGCACCCGAAACAGCGTCAATTTTAAGCAACCTAGTATAGGAAGTAAACATTACTGGGGAGATTTACGTGCAGCCACTCTGAGGGATTACTTTTAGCAACATAGATAGAAGAAGAGCTGTGATTCGAGCGTCACAACAGTAAGAGGGACCCACCTACCAAGCCACACTGCAGTGTTGCATTTGATATGAAACGACACTCGCCCCCAATAAGGTAAGCTGAATGGCGATAATGAGCACTTAAGCACCGCAACAAGGGTTTTTCCATGTAGTAATTCGTCCCTTCTAATAATCAAGTTCACTCAGCATCAGAGAATTGATGGGCTTGAATGAAGCGTTAAATGAGATACAATTCTTGCCAATAGTGACAAACATGATCAGAACAGGTGCAACAAGGTGTCGCAAATTTAATTTTGCCCAATGAATAGGGCCTACCTGGGTCTCATTGCAATATTGCCGCCTGCTTGAATTTGTAAATCAGAAGTCGAGCCTACTGGACCCTCAAGAGATACGGTAAGTCTCCGCCCGGAGCTAGATTGGATCCATGGCTATTCCTATACAGCCAGTTTTTAAAAGCTTAATGCATATGGTGTTGATGGGGAGTAGGAACATTGACTCCTTTCTCCAACACTGAAAAACCTCTCCATGTAGGTCGTACCAGTAAAGCAGAATTTTGCATTTAAATACTGTCTCCTTTTATGACTCACTTAGAATTTATCATTCAACTACCTTAAAAGGCTTTCTGCATGTTGACATTCATGCTAAAATGCAAGTATTTTGCTCGACACCGATGCCAGGATAAAATTGAGCAAAAAAGATGTAGGTGTGAGATATTTTTTTCTGCGTGGCACACGGACGAGATGACGGACAACGGACTACGGGTNAAAGAAGTAGGTGTGAGATATTTTTTTTTCTGCGTGGCACACCGACGAGATGACAGACAACCGATGACGGGCGCAAAATACTTCACCAAAATCTAGAGTCAACTTGGGGGCTGTAAAACACAACAACTGGGAGAAATTGGAGCTGCCGTGTGTGGATTGTGATCCAAATTTATTCACCCATCTCGAATGGAGAGGAGCGAATGAGCGCCTTTTAGTACGTACACATATTAAAGGCGATCGGAGCCACCCAATGAGGTTCGAGTGGTAATAATGATGGCAGCACAAGTTTGGGGGGAAAGGTGTAAGTTGGCCTGCAGTAGAGCTCCATTGTGCTCAATAGTTGGTTGAATAGATGGAATAGTGGACCACAGAGGGATGGGAAGCAAGTGACCTGTCATTCACAGCTTGAGTGACCTTTCCTTTTAGCAGCGTTCGGTTGATTTGCGCGTGGAAAAAGGGATCTAGAACACCGAAGCAAGAGGGTACGCCTGGGAAGAATGTGAGAAAGAAAGGAGGAGAACATGAAAAGAATGGTGGCCTTGCTCCGACAGATTAAAATTCGCAGTGAAAATCAGTGCCTTCTGAGCGTCTTCATATAATCAACTAGTGTCTAACCAGGTAGGGGTCAGCCAATGGTTCACCAGCTAGTGCTTTAACACAATAAAGTATGCATTGAAGTCGCTGCGGAGTCTTGCGATTTTACAAAGACGCAGCAAATATCCTTCCAAGAACATATGGTCATGAAATGAGTTTGACACAATACTGCCTCAGCATAGACGAGAGATTGTATCTGTTTGTGACAGTTGGTGCTCTCTGCGCAGTTGGGGATTCGGTGCACTCCATCAGAGAAGCTCGAGCATTCGAGATGACGGAATCAGAGGCTGAGAGCATGTGGATTACTTTTAAACTGTCCATGTACCTAAATTTTTTCAATAGCACAATTTATTAAGACCTTCCATCAAACACTTTATGATTTGCTTCTGTTTGTCTTTGATCCTCCACCCAACCCACATTTATGGGCAAATCAGCACCATTGTGTTGATATCAAGTTTGCCGCTCCGCTTCAAATTCGACTTTAGCTTATAGCTTCCACAACGGAAACAGATCATAGTTATTTGTGATGATAGTTTGAAGCGAAGTTGGTGAGTCCGAATGAATGCAGGCTTTTGTCAGGTCATGCTAACAACCTAGCATGGACCACCTACCACCAGTGTGACACCTGTAGGTTTACCGAGGTCGCATCACGTTGCAGTCAGCAAAACACAAAATGTCCGAAAATTCTTCTCCTTGACAAATAAACACGCCTTACAGTCATAGCTGCCCAGTCATGTGGCATCTGGGTAAACTATTGGGCGAAATATGCATCCTAGATTATGTACTCACAACTCGGGATTCAAAATAAACGTGATTTAACCTACGCTGAACTAGTAAGGGAGAAGCATGCGACGTAACTGTTTCGACAGAGACAAACTGGCCCACTGGGTTGGCAGTACACGGGTCCCACCACAGGTTACGTGCTCTTCCGGATACTCTCCCACTATGGTTAAAAAGGTATTGCAAATGTCTTTTTTGAATCTACAACGATTGCTGCCTTTTTGATGCCCACAGGTAGAATGTCGAATAACGTCAAGTAAAGTGACTGTTTACAACAGCCACAGCACACACTGCGCATTCTCTTGCGCATTGGATACCAAATGCGCCACGACAAACCAACTTTACTGTTGCTCAGACATGAGAGAAGGGAAGCACACATGAAACATTAAGGCGAGTTGAAAATTCCCACCCAATGAATGGATGCGACAAAGACTGAGGGTACGAGAGACACAAACTGACATCCAGTGTGGGCTGTCTCGTGGGTCGACCTCCACTCCTGAAGTGCATCAAGGGAATTGCAGCACCTTGTCCCCAGAGAGGGCACCAAAGGAAGGTAATGTCAGCCTGCCTGCTGGTGCAGGCAACAGAAACCCAAACAGCTCCAGCAGAATAAAACGCACCGATCATCAGCCCTTGTTTAAACATCTCTTTAGAGCTCTCAAAATCATGGCCATATTTGCACCGCAAAGAATTGATGCATGACATCCATTTAGCATCGTCGCAGGTGAAAATCAAATGAGTCGACCCAACAGACAGCAGGATGTGATTTGATTGGCTTGCGCAAAAGAGCTTTTGGCAGTTGTGTCGGTTTTTGAAATCAGTCGATCGGCAAGGGTCAGTATTGAGTGAGCGCAAGGCATGCAAACCGGTAAATTTGGTGTAGTAAAGTTTATTTCTCGTGGGTCCTACTCCTTTGTCTATGAGGTGGTCTGTACGCGAGGACGTGACGACACCACGACAACAATAACTTGTGCATTGAGGCGCTTCTACTTGCAAAACAGCTCTGCAGTTCGATGTNAATTGCAGCACCTTGTCCCCAGAGAGGGCACCAAAGGAAGGTAATGTCAGCCTGCCTGCTGGTGCAGGCAACAGAAACCCAAACAGCTCCAGCAGAATAAAACGCACCGATCATCAGCCCTTGTTTAAACATCTTTTTTGAGGTCTCAAAATCATGACATCCATTTAGCATCGTCGCAGGTGAAAATCAAATGAGTCGACCCAACAGACAGCAGGATGTGATTTGATTGGCTTGCGCAAAAGAGCTTTTGGCAGTTGTGTCGGTTTTTGAAATCAGTCGATCGGAGAGGGTCAGTATTGAGTGAGCGCAAGGCATGCAAACCGGTAAATTTGGTGTAGTAAAGTTTATTTCTCGTGGGTCCTACTCCTTTGTCTATGAGGTGGTCTGTACACAAGGATGTGACGACACCAGGGCAACAATGACTTGTGCATTGAAGCGCTTCTACTTGCAAAACAGCTCTGCAGTTCGATGTGCTCTTCGAGAACACCGCATCCTGGTGCGACTCGCTAGGAGGGAGGAGCAATCGCCGTTTCTGGCTACGCTTTTTCAAAGCTTTCTAATTCGCGGGGCTCCAGCCCTTGTGTTGCGCAAGGGAAGCGGATTCAACCTGCGAGATCTCATCTCATATGTTGGCTTGCTTGGGGAAAAGCATGCGCGATTTTACAGCTGCGAGATTGTTTGTGGTCTAGAGCATCTTCACGCCATGCAAATTGTCCACTTGGACGTCAAGCCCAGCAATGTGCTTATTGCTGATTCGGGCCACATTTTCATCACTGACTTTGATCGCTCATATGACATGTCTTGGAGGGTGGGACCACCCAGGAAGACAGACTTTACTGGAACACCCTTCTACATGGCACCTGAAGTGAAGAAAGGGGTGGAAATCACGACCAGGGCGGATGTCTGGAGTCTGGGCATTCTCGTCGCCTACATCATGTACGGTCATGCCACTGCGCAGGATTGGCTGCACTCTTGTCGTTTCATGACAGGTCGTTTGCCGAACGTGTCTGTACCCCTACGCAAATTCTTCAAAGCCTGTCTCGCATACAATCACAATAAACGTGTGGATATTAATGGTGTGAAGCATCTTGAGTTCTTCAAGCACGTCGATTGGGAGGAAGTGGTGACCTGCAAAATAGAACCACCATACAGACCCTGCAATTTGAAAGTCAAGGAGAAATTTGATCCCGTCTCCTACGACCCCATGCTACTAGCGGCTGTATCCGATAGGAACATGCCCCTGATCACCAGACAACGTGGAAATATTCGTGACAAGCATGGTGTGTTTCGTGTGATGCTACTGTCGCCAGAGTGCAAGGAGCCGGTTCGGGTTGGACTGACAGCCAAGAGGATTGATGAATTGTTCGCCGATTTCGACTTCATTAATCCTCGTCTCCTCCAGTCATCCCATGGTTTCAATGAGAAGCAGGCTGTTGGTGTTGACGAATTGGCGTCTCTCAACTTAAAACAGTGCGAAGTGGAGGATGTTGTGTTAACAATGGGACATAGTGAGTGACTCTTTTCGGGTCTTCCTTTGTTGCGTAGACATGCAGGAAGGGTTCTCTTCTGGAAAGGCGGAGCGACTGTTTCATCAATGAACTACCTCCTCTGGCCCAAGAAATCGGTCAAATACATGTGGTCTCTAACCAATAGGGCGACTATCAGCTTCAATTTTTTGTGTTAAAGGTAGCGCTCTGTTTGGCTGCAGCAAACGTCTATTGGTTGATGAGGAACATTTTGCACCTTAACGCATCGAAATTACGTGCGGAGAATGTAAACGAATATCAGAGAAACCTAATTTGCCCATTTAGGATCAGACATCATCCTAAAAGAGTTTTGTAAAAGGAATATAAAGGTTATATCTCATTTCTTTTGCCAACCATGACTGCTTTTGTAGGTTGGTTTACTCCATTCATCTTTTGTGCACCGCATAAATGTGATGGTTGATTCTTACCTCACCACCACCGGCAACACTGCTAATTGCCATCATTAAAAGCATTGCCCATTGGTACTGCTTTTATCAACGTGTTGTTTTATGAGTAGCACAATGGCCATCTCACTTTCAAGATCTCGAACATCAACATGGTGCGCTGAGGACTCGTAAATATCACCGATTCGACTGGTTCATGCGCCTTTTCTGCATACATAGTACCTCCCACATGAGTGATAGAACTAAGCTATTGAGTCCTTTGGTCGCAACTTCATCAGATACACTGTTTGGTGTCAATGGTCTCAAGTTACAATAGATTTCTTTGGTCGTAGGAAGAGAGGATAACTTGAAGGAGGCAGAAGTCAGATATAAGGGACACGACTAAAGAGCATAGTGCGATGCGCCAATGAATTTTCCATAAAGAAACCTATTCTTGCAGCTGCTGTTATCAATTGTTTCTTTTCATTTAGCTCCTCGGTTTCGCTAACAATGGGCCTAAGCTGTATTCACCACAATCGCAAGTAAATTGCACACGGTCCCTTACTACTTACTAATTTCAGTGGTATTGGCAACCACTTGTAACGAACATCTCGAGAATATATTTTATTCCCTTTAATGCGTAATCCTTTTACAACAAGTATGCAGGTATAAGAAATTGCAACTGTTGCTGGACAGAGGTATGGAATGAAGTACTGGTGTCGCCAAACCACTCCTCTGTCTTCTCCATCGTTTTGGTTTAGCACATTCCAGCGTCTGTGTAGTACCATTTTAATCAAAAGTTAATGCAAACTAGTTTTGTGTCAACGAGGAGTGTGGTGAAAAAAGCATGTTTACGAAGGCTGCGCTAACAATTGCATAGGAGAGCAGTGAAAAGCCCAGTGGAATGTGAAGTGACATGCAGAGCGAGGACTGGGCAGCCAAAATGCACAGCCATGACAAACTTGCGAAGAAAACACAAAAAGCGCATTTTATATAAATGCATTAATCCTTGTTCCACCAAGCAGATCGGAATCAAAATTGCTAGTCGAATATCGGGTGCCTTGTTTGCTCAGCTGCAAATCCATCCGCTACACACTTATTTGCTAATTAACTAGCCCGTATCTCTACTTTTCAAGTTCTGGATCGTCCGTCCGTTCATTTCTTTACTGGATTAAAATAGATGGGTGCATCGAAATCACACCTTGTGCACTTTGATTAGTCACAAAGAACACCAAGATTTCCTCATGTGGGGAGGCGATAGCTTCGGACACGCAAGCCATGAAAAGTGTGCCCATTCAATCGTCATCTACGAGGAAATGGTGAAGGACTTCCCTGCGGCCGTGCTTTAGGGCGCGAGCAAATCAAGTGGGCAAGGAAAGATGCCGCCACTGGCAATATCTTCATGGACATTTCAATCTCAAACATGGGCTATGTCCAGCTTCTCTATTAGACTCTTTTATGTGTTATTGCAGCAGTCGAGAAAGTTACACTACATTCAGGCATGGTCAGCTTTCGTTGGCATGAGCGGAAACTGTGATCCGGATGAGTAAATGGAATTGACCTCTCCCTAAGTGCCCTCCATTAGAGTGTGGTCGCTCTCAAAATATGGTCTCTCGTCCCAGGATGAGAATGTTTGTTAGCATGCTGTGNTCTTTTAAGATTGATCCAATCTTAGGCCTTTCTTAATGGTCGCTCTCAAAATATGGTCTCTCGTCCCAGGATGAGAATGTTTGTTAGCATGCTGTGGGTGCGACTACAAGGTGACAGTCCATTAGTAAATAACGATGAGTGTGAGTGCATTGTGACGCAGCGGATAGTGCGATTCTTGGATGATGATGATGGTTTCATTAAACGGTTTAAGTCTAGTCGGTTCACTTAGTAATGGCGGAGTGTCAATGTAACTGGTGCGATTATTTCTCCGACCTATTGTCACATAAGGAGGAGTCCACACGATATGCGTGCCTTAAGATTGGTTAGCTTGTGATTTTTCCACATTTGCAACCCATTTCATTGAAATCCTTCGTGCTGGTAGGTTTAAAAGTGATTCATTGGGTTCAAGGCACTTTAAATGCGGGTACTTAAAAGCGGAAATCTAGGCATTTTCAAGTATGGTTGTTTATAAACCCACACCTTTGTGCCTATCTGAGAACGCCGCAAATTTGACAGGAAGAATGACTTATTGAAGGTCATGAGAACTGAGATGCTATATGAAGGAGGCTTGGACCTCTGTCGTTTAATTGCCCAAGCCTATCAAAAATGTTTCCGGTACATTTAAGGCAAAGCCCTAGGCGACTTAACACTTAAATCAACAGTACAAACAGTTCAAATTCAATTATGCAAAAAGTGATGACTGATTTCGAATTCAATTTATAATTTTACTTTATTATTTTGACCCTCTGTGTAATGAACTCACCTCTCTATGCGCAACTAGCAAGGCCACAAATTATCCTTATTGTCAAATATAGCTTGCAAATACATTAGAGAAGTCCGTATTTGCACGCTTTCTTTGATTTTGTTTGAATAAACACTGGTTGGACGCCCTGTTTGCGGGCTTTAAAACTGCGGTCTTAGTTTGTCTACTCCTGTCAACACCATGAATTCGGTGTCTCAGCCGTCTGTAATAATGCCGCGTCTAGCCGCCCTTGCCGCTATTCTCATTCAATGCTGCAGCGCTTGCCTTTCCTTCCTAAATGGTGCTGCAATGCTGGTGGCTCTAAGTCTTCTTCATAACCTGCTGCTTCAACATATCCGCAGTTTGTTCTTGCAATGGCTTTGTCAGGCTGTATGGTATAAAACACCCTTTCAGTTGACTCCGTATGAGCAAGCGATTTGCCTCTTATGCAAAACAGCGTCTGATTTCACTCTTCTATATGATCCAAGCTGTATCGTACGGTTTAAATTTTTACTACCTTATGCTTCCAGTAGAAGTGAACGGGAAGACAGTACTTTTGAAAATCAACCTGTTCTCCGTTTTGCCTGATTAGAGTGTCTATGCACAAGTCAGACATGAGTTACAAATCATGGGATCTCCTGTTGTGCAACCCACATTTGGACAGCAAAAGTTGGCTTTCTGTTTCGTGTAAACCAAGGAATGAGATAGCACAACGTCTACTTCGCATAGAGAAATGACGTAGCGAACAATGTGAGGAGGAGATGGTGGCATTCCATCCCATCGTTCGGTCCGCTTGGTCAATGAAAATTCGCGGTGATGGTTTTGCACACCTGGGTCGACTTCATGACAACTCACATGTATAATGTCGAAGTTCAGTCGTTGCACACTATCCAGAACTTGTTAGGAAATGCTTATCTAGCACAGAAAATAAGGAGGGTGGCTAAAACATGAATAGTAAATGGAGGAAATTGCGTGCTTATTGTGTGCTACTTGAAGACAGTCGCAATTCCTGCTTGAAGTTTGTCTAGTATGCAACAATGGTTGGTGCCATGTCAGGCGTGATGTTGGTGTATTGTGTCGGTGTGTGGCACTGCAAAGAATGCACTGAATTATAAGGAAGCCAGTTCGAGTTCATGCATTCACTGGTCTCCCAGCAAGGTGCAGATTCTTGGCGTGTGTTAGTCACTTTCCTCCTTGGAATTAAAAGTACTTTGGATGGGGAGTAGAGCTGGCAAAAATTTAAGAAAACTGATCCGTACCAAGCTTTGAACAGGCTTTATTTTCGTGGCTAATTAAGGCTCACTCTAAGAGGTCCGACTCTCGCCTGCTTCCATCTCATTGGCCTATACAATATGCGCGAACCAGTTAAGAGGCTGCTTCTGACTGGCTCGAGAGAAGTGCCACAAATTGTGCAATTCGGATTAAGAAGCAAGTGGGCAATATGCATCGATTGACCAATCGCGTAGCAGATGTGGGATAATATGCGAGATGACAATATGATACTCGCTATAAAATACACTTTACAGCAACATGCTGAGGTCAGCATTTGTTTTTTGACTATTTTCCACGTTAACTCCTACCCTGTCATTAGAGCAAAATGGGCTGCAATATTTTGGACATGTAGGCTTACTGCTATCATATTTTACACAGTGAATCAAATCGCTGAACACCTTTATTCCTCCACCTAGATTTAGTAAACTTTGGAAACCAAGAAAATAGATCAACGTAAGTTTTCTGCATTATGCATAACGGAGGTGATCAGAGACACAATGTGGTTCTGATAAAGGGGCTTTGACTTGCAAAACAATTTGTGATATTCGGAATTCTTATGTGTCAGGTAGGGCTGAAATCAGCATTACCTTGTAGACGTGGGGGTAGCGCACGACAGCCCTACGTTTATTTAGTGCATGCATTAATTTACACTAAAAACTCGACTTCAGTGTATCATCGCGTGGTCCATCAAGCAGTGCGAACACAGTCTAGCGTATATCGGCAACGCAATCATCGTGCAGCAGTCAATAGTTAGATGACAACGATAGGAAGTGGACGAAAGGAATTGAGCAGCAGTCAATGGTAAGAGTAGGAGGCAAGAGAAGGCAATGAAGCAAATGGAGAGAGGACATCGGTCAGCGAGGTGGGCAACGATCCCGTTATCTTATTCAACCTCCTCCTCCAACGAAGTGGCCCAATCCCACCACCGACGATAAAATGAGCCGCAGCAAAGTGATGTCAACTTCTACTGATGCTCCAACTCCTCTTGACAACCAGCCAGTTTTAGCGCATCCTACTTCACTCACTGAACGCGACGTGTGATAGAACCAAAATTTCCTACCACACAGGACTGGTGAAACTAGTGCATGTGGAAGCAATCTGGCATGGGACTTAGCTGCTTAATTCGCAACGGTAGTGCCGCAGTCTCTTACCCGATACACTTCCTGTCCCTCTACCGTGTTATCTGCCTTCGCATGCAATGTTGCTTCCCCTCTGATTTCTGCAAAGCACTTCTTCGCCAATGAGCAATGCATCAGCAGCTCCTCACCTACAAATTAGCACAAGTTGACTGGTGGGACGTTGACTCTGTGATCAGTGCAAGTGCCTCTCAACCGCATCATCTCCTTAAATGGTCTATGCATAAAACAATTCAAATTGTAGACTGAGGTAGGTGATTCAGTCGACTAAACTTTGGCACTATGGAAAAAATACACTTTTCCACAGAGGCTAGTCATTACAACTGAGAAGGTGCTGGTTCACGCTAATGTCATGTTGACGCGCAAATTGAAGTCCAAGTAGCAGCAGCGTTTGCGGTGGAATTTGCTTCTCTTCCGCGGTCCATCCTCCTCCCACACGACCATGCTGCTCTGACTGCTACCTATTGACGAGAAACAAGCAGTATAGCGCGGTTATTGGAAATAATGTGTGGTTCATGGTCTGGCATCGAGGGATATATTGATAGAAAGTGCCATGTATAAATGAACTGAGCATTTGATGCTGTCAAGGCGTTTTTTATAAGAG